>JANQAP020000097.1:1240754-1254197 GCA_026874005.2 Erythroxylum coriaceum
AAGAATTTGTATTCGCAAAAAGGATACACAATTCAACCCCCCTTCTTGTGTATATCTTATATTGAACATATTTTCTACACTAACGTGTGATTTACTTCATTTCCAAGTGCCCTCTATTCTTCGACTGTTGTCCATTCAGATGGATCTTTTAGAATTGTCTCTTCTTTATCGTCAATAATCATCAGATGCATCCAACCATGTAACACCGAGTTCCATGTTCTTGTTGCCTGTGCCTGAATAAAGACCCTCATCCGTGATTTCCATGCAGGATAATTGGAACCATCCAACAGTGGTGGTTTGGTGATCGATGCACCCTTTCTAGTAGCCATGTTTGCGAAACTAGGATTGCGTCAATTTGCTACCAAGTTCTGAATCGGTGACCTCGATTTGATACCAATTGAAAAACTGTATGGGGTAATAGTTTCATAAACTGTCCGATTTTACGTGGTTGTCTCTAGCACAAACAAAAACAAAACCAATTAAAAACGAAATAATAAATAACACCAAAAATTTGGTAACATAGTTTGGCATTCCTTGCCTATGTCTGCGGGGCCGTCACCTAGCTTAATCACTTTCACCGAAGTACAAAGGATTTACCCAAGGCTTTACTGAGCCGACACTACTCAACCCTTGACACTATCTCTCATCCTCACTTCCCGTGAAAGAATTTCACACCCAATAACACGATCGACTCGTGTTAACCTCAACAGAGGATTTTCTTAACAATATTTGATAATAAAGATATGAAATAAACAACTCAAGTGATTAAATAATAACCAACATAAACAAAGACAATACTTGAGATAAACAAGAACAACTTCCTGATGAGTTCCTCTTCTCTGAAATGGATCTGAAAATTGTTGACAAAATTGGCAGAATCACACAATACTCTGAACTACCTTATGGCCAACAATCAACCAATCGCCAGAAGTCGCATGCACAAAACAGTTATAGAGCAGGGAGCCATACACTAAAAATCATTACACGCCTGTGAAAAACCAATGTTTTTGCACAACCGCACAACACAAAAAAAAATTCAAAAGCCAACAGTAGTGACACAACTCACACTAACGTTTACGGCCACCATATGTTACAAGAACCTTAAAACAAATTGAGGGCACAAGCCACACTTCAAGGAGAGGAGTCAAAATGTGCTGGAAAGTTAAAAAGAGCTCTTCCTTTATCTTCTCCACTTGCACAGAGACATTAAGTAGGAGTTTGCCAATCACAAGATTTCCCGCCACTCAAGATTTTCTTCAGAGTAAGAACCAATGATGCCAGTAGGTCTTTTTCTTTCATGTAACAGATGCCAATGATGCCAATCTACAGCCGAATGGTCTTTTTATCTTAAGCGATAAGTTCAACACTTAACATGGAAAAATCCAACAATACACCCCCTTCAGCCACGCACACATGATCCATACCACATCTTGCCAAGATACACATCAATTAGAGATAGAACTCTATCATAACTAGAAGATTATCCCCAATAGCTTTTTGAATCCAAGTTAAACAAAGATACTTGATTAGCTATCATCATCCAATTAATATCTTATAGGTCCAATTAATAATAAATATGCCAAAACAAAATAAAAAGAAACATACTATATATCTTAACAAAATCAAACACAAAGAGGAGTTTAACACTGAGACAAAGTTCAATGTTTTCAGCTATATTACAAAATTTTTATCAAAATGATATTTTGCATGTAATTTTGAGTATTTTTGTTTTCTTTTTCATACGCTAAATTATTTGTTTATAATAATCAACATTAAGTAAGGAATCATCATTCAATAAACACTAGATATTTTATTTGAATTTGGATTTCAAATTTAATATTCATAAAACAAATAATAATAAAACGAGCGAGCGGGCGCGCGTCACCCCCACCCCCCACACACACACGCACAGACAATATATATATATATATATATATCACTACAAGAAAATTAGGATTTAGAGATGGAAATTACCGACTGAATGTGAAGATTTTTCGTCGGCAACCAAAGTTGGCGACAAAAATTACTGACGGAATGAGTTGTCAAAGAAACGGTCGTAGGTAATTTATAATGGCGGAATAGAAATATTTCGTCACTAATTTACCGACAGACATTACGAATCTCATAATTACAATCTCATAATAATTTCATTTGCAATTTATAATTATCTTATAGACTTTATCATATACATCTAAACATTTACGAGATAAATAATGCCTTTAAATAATTATCCCTAAACTACAACCAAATTGATTAGCTGTAGGACATAAACTAACAAAATAAACACACTTGTTTCGTTAACTGTAAATATAAGATAATATTTATTTGAAAGGTCTAATTAGTAATTTAACTAATAATACGTATATTTTTAAAAGGTACTATATTTATCTAAATGTTAGATAATATTGTTTATCTTAATATCATAACATGTTTTATATGTATCTTAACAATAAATTTTATCTTCACAAAATTGAAATTGTATTTTAGTTGAATTCATAATTGATTATCAATACCAATATGTCCTACGTACGAATTGTGTGAATTATTGATAAGCATTATTCGGTGTGTTATCATATGTCCTAGGGATACGTTAGTACTAAACAACATTTTCATTATGGATGAGAAATATGTAGTTTATTTATGGGATGTTTTGAAACAGATTCAAACCCTACATAAAAGGATGTTTTGAAACAAATTCGAACCCTACATGAAAACAATCACTATAGAGATTACTAGTCAAATACTAAACATATAGATATCCAAGGGCATTCTATAGTAAACAATTACCATAGATATTAACAGTAATGGTCTAAGAGAGGGAAAATCATTCGGAACCTCACAACATCAAAGGTAGAGGATTCATTTCTCCTGTGGCTCTACTGGAATTTAACATGCCAAGTTATCTAAAGAGATGAAATCTCAATTTATATAAGACAACACAAAAATGAAAAGCTTCAATGAAAACACAAAAGCTAAGAGAACTTTTAAAAAAGTTGTTGCCTCCTTCCCCGAAACCCAAACTCATCTTCAGTGAGACAATAAGCCAAAACAACCATGAGGAGGAGTGCTCAATATGGCAGAAATATGGGTGACGTTCATCCTTAAAGGTCATGGGTGCTACATCATTAGTGGAATATAGGATGACGCTTATGAGATTACAAAAAGAGGTGGCAAGTAATGTTGTGCATTCTCCTTCTCTGCTGTCATTGCTTCCTCTGGCTGAAATGAAAGCTGGCCAATATGAATTTAAAAATGAAGAAAATATAAGGGTTGGCTTCATGAATGGAGAGACATTCCAAGAAGAGCTTCCTAAAGAAGAAGACAAAGAAACCTCCATCTAAGAGGAGAAGGTAGAGAAGTGGTGGGAGATAATAGAAGAAGATAAGCTAGAAACTTCTATCCAAGAAGAAGAAGAAGAGTGGACAGAGATATTTGAGGAAGAACTAGCAGAGGAATCAAGAAAAAAACTACTAATGAGGTGTTGGTAGTGACCTTAAGTACGAAGGTTCTCACTTCCTCTAAGACAAGCTGTTTGAGCCAATTGACTATTCAAGGAGTTTTGTTATTCCCTATTTTATTAACAGTTTTTCATTTAAAAAGGTATTAATGCATGCAATTGGATTATTTAATTTGATAAATTATGCCTTTTTCATTATCTTACAACTGATGGTTTACTTACAAGTTACAAAACCTTTATACGAAGAAACTAGTGGAAGCAAGCCACTTATTAGAGATTCTATATAATGGAAATATGTAGATTAAATCAAACTATTGACGTTAAAGAAGCTCTATATGGGAGGCAACCTATGTGTTAGTTTTAATTTTATTTTAATTTTGTTATTATTTTATTTTTGCATTTTTGATATTATATGTTTTAATTGATTGATTTTTGTTTGATGTACTTTAGGATTAGAATATTAAACATCTTCATAAGATCATGCATAATTAACAACTATTCCTTGCTAGTATGATATTCAGGTATATCAACTATTCCTTAGATATTTAGCATTCGTATCTAAACATTTTGCTAAAAGTTCTAATATTAGGCTTAATCACTTTTTTTCGAAGGCTTGTCTTATACATGATAAGAAATTAAACATATACACTTTGTTAGTGAACACATGCTTTTATGAAGTGAAAAAATGGCTACGTGGATATGCTTCAAATGAATTACAGGTTAAAATAATACCATTCATGTAATTATTATTGCTATAGCCACATCTAGGTTAATATACATATGAAAGATATTTAACTATCTTAAAATGAATTAAAAAATTATAACACCACTTATGTTTAATGTTTAGGTATATTTTAATTACAAAAGCCTTAGATACACCATTATCTTTTATATCATTTATATTACTAAAATGAATTAGATGGTGCTAGCTTCTAATAGATAGTGTAACAATTAGATGAATTATCTTCTATTGTGATATAAATTGATAATGGTTCAATTAGACATGATCAGACCTTTCATCAAATAGTTAGTAGGCTTTCCTAAAAGAAGCGTTAATGGTTGTAAAAAGAAGTCAACCCATATACAACTAATAAAGGAAGACAATAAATCATCTTCGAAGTACAGACACAAACACAACCCATACACCATATGCAGAAAAAAGAACTCACATTAAACACCTAAATGTAGAAGTAAAACTGAGAACAAGAGGGAGGGTTTGAAAATAGAAAAGAAGAACAATACCAACACAGTTAAGGATGTTTCTTCGACGGTAACGGCCACAATACACGAGACGAGAAAAAAAGAGGGGATAATGGTTATTGGACTGTGAATATAGAGGAATGTTGACGGTTAACACAAAAATGAAGAGAGGTTCATTTTTCTGTTAATATCTAATACAAAACGATATCGTTTCTCTTTTTTAAATTAAAAAATTGGATTGATAGATTAAAGATGAAGAACAACATTAGGAGAATAGTAGTACTCTCCTTAGTCTCCTACAATAAAAATGACAACACACTACACAATTCAAACAAAACCAATTGAAACAAAAGCGTAGTAAGGGCACCGTTGCTTATAAAAGGCAAGTTGATTGTAAAAGAGGTAAAAGACCCCCCATCTACACATCTAAGATGCTAGTGTTTCCAAATTAGGGTTATGAGAACAAAGGCCATTTAGAGGCTTCCCAGCTCGCTTCGTTCATTATAATGACAATATGACAAACTAAGTCCTTAAGTAAAGTAGTATTAATCCACAAAAATAATCTACTAAAGACACCATTTATACTTCATGTCTATAGAAAGAATGGGTTGGACGTTGTATGCCAAGATACATTTTCTCGTTTAATCCCCTATTATTGGTATTTGGAATTTTTCTTTCTCTTCCTGGTTAATTTCCTCTTTGCAGTTTTTAACTGCACACAAAAATCTCCTGGAATGTTAGGGATTTGGTCTGCAGATGATGGAGAATCACAATCATTTGCTATCAAATCTAGGCTACTTTCTCGAGGGGAAACTATTTTCTGTTTTGCATTTTGAGAGATGATATTCCTAGTCTCCCGACTTGTCACACCTTAATCACTGGAGTTTACCATTATTGTCTGTTCTTCATACTCCAGCCTTACGTTAAATTCTCATTTTGCCTAATAGTTGCTAAAGGAGTCAACATGTTGGCCCAATCTATCTGACAATCTCCAAATATTGAGAGTTGAAGTGATGCTCTTCATTTTCCAGACTATTGGGAGAGGTGTGTCTAGATGCTATATTGGGCTTCCCACCCTCAGTATTTGGGGTATCAATTACTGAGTTATCTGGATCATTAGCAACAATCTGTACACCCATAACCTCATCATTATCCACTAGAGAAGAATCAACCCTCAATAATTCATCCTACCATCCAGTTTGAAAAATTTTTCCTGTAGGAACCCATTTCTTGGTTGAATTATAAGGCTTCTAAGGATATGTCACCTTAATTTTAGATTTTTCAATCTCCCTTGTTTCACCCAATTTGAGAATTGGTAAATGATAAGATAATATAGCATTCCTTTTGACCTCCACACAGATTTTTGCATACCCAATTTGCTTCATTCTATATGTTTGAGCATCCATACAAAGAGGCTTTCCTAAAGAGCTTTCTAAAAAACTTAATCCTTCAATTGTACAAAATTCTAGTGGCAATTATGAAATTACACCCACAAAGGAAAAAATTCCACACATTCCCTATCAAAAGCTATCCCAGGTTTCCACTTCTGAATAAACATAGGTTGGCTCGCTATATACCAAGGTCCCATTTCTAGTATTTCATTCAAGTTACTATCAACGACAAATTTAAACAAAATAGTGCCATCATCCATTAGTAAAGTTTTTCCAAACCTTTCTTACCCATCGTGTAGTAGCCCAGGCATTAATAATTGGAAATGCGGACCTTTTACTCCAAAAGGATCCAACCAGGGCAGTAGACTAAGCCCTCACTCTGGCTTGCAGCAATTCAATCAGTGGACTGACAGCACCATCCTTTATAGTGTCTGTGGAATATTTCAGATGTATCTTAGGCTGTTGCACGTGAATTTTCTTTATCCAAGCACCATTATTGGGGGAGGGCTTTTGGGAAGTTGAAGCTAGTGAGCTTACCCCCTTTCCAGATGCATATTTTGACAAACCTCTCGACAAACCTCTCAGGTGACAGAGGGAATCTTTCATGAATAGGGGTGAAGGTGCCCCATCCCCTTCTATGAAATTCATGTCGTTATCCTCCTGCCTCTCGCCGAGTTGCCTTACACCATTATCCTCATATTGCAACCCCTCTATCTCATGTCTTTCCCATAACCAAAACACAACCCAGATCTATTTATCCTAGAGAGCAAGAAACTTTTTTGTAGGTTTGCCTTTAAGCAAACCTATCCCAGAAATTAACTATTACTGACCAAGCACCACTACTCACTTCTTCAAGCAACTACTGATCGAGCCATAGATACGAAGAAAGTGGGTGGAGGATGGTAGGTCACATTCAATCGCTGCTGCTGGCCACCAAGAACACCACCATTATGGTGGTCTTACTCTGTTGCCTAGCTATAGAAACTTCCCGAACAAGAAAAAGAACCAATAGCTGACACAGATCTCGTGCCACTTCCTCTACGATGGGTCATCCGGCACTTACACTACCTAGATCTAGCTCGTGGTGGTTTTGGAGTAGCGTGAGTCAAGTGAAGGTTTTGGGAGCTATTCTTACTCCATTACTTTCACATGAGAGTTGCTGAACAAAGATTGATTCTTTATGCTAAAGAGATATGTGAGTCCATTGTAAAAAACATTCCCTTCATTAAACCATTTATATAAAATCTGGGAAAGGATGAGTTCAGACAATGTGGGGGTTACAAGTCAACAATTTATGTTAAAAGTTGATATTTATAAGTTGAGCATAACCTAGACTATTGGTAAGATTAGAAGAAAATTATCAACGATGTCATTTATTGTTATGGTAAACAATGTTGTTTTTTATTTTGCCGGAAGAAATATAGTACAGTTTTGTTAGGAACAAAAAAATCATTGCCAAATAGGAAGACATTGCCATATTCATTGTTGCCTTTGCCTAACATAATTATATATAATATATAATTTATATGTTACAGTACGAAATTTGGCTATAAAAATTAGATAATTATTATTACATATAAAGTAATATATATATTACATGATATGGAAAATTTTATATATAATGTAATATTTAATAAATCATTATAATAGTTAGCATTAATTAATATGCATTCATTAATAATACATTAAGTTAATTATCATATATGATAATAATAATAATAGCAATTTATCAAAAATAATTTGCAAAATCTTTCATTAGGTGAACAAATTTGATTGTAATATATACTTTTTATTAATCATTTTAGCAAAATAAAGAATTGTTTGAAAATTTGCATCAAACTTCTTCTATACACTATGTACCAATAGATATTTGGACCAAGAGGTCTGAATAGATTGAGACCACAAGAAGAGTTACTAAGGACTCATTTCACATTTGGTAGTTACACATATCTATCTAAACGTATAAAAAAATTATCCTACTATAAAACACCAAAGTGCAATTATGATACAAATAGTATTAAGTTAACTTGTAAGAAACAAATAGGCAACAAAACATGTTCCAGAACCTTAAGAGAACCCATTCAAGAAACTAGATAATGTTTCATCTAAGAGCCATGTTTGGTTTACGAAGTTAGAGATAGTTTTTAGAGATAATAATAATAGTAGTTTAATCAGAAATAATTTCCAGTATATTAAAAAATGGTAATCAACATTAAATATTAATAATTTCTAATAAACAAAAGGCATATTACTCGTGTTTAAAAATAAAAATTGTCTCCTCACTATGTTGCAAATTTAACTAGGCATCATTTATTCTTTCTCTTCCCTTTTTCCGCTATTTGGAATAAGATCAAAGGCTTTATCTCATGGCATTTGACCTCTAATTCTCTCATAGAGATAGTCAAGATCCTAGCCCAAGCCCAAGCCCAAGCTTTCACTTTACTCTAGAAGAGGAAGGTGCTATTTCTAGCCATATCAGCTCAAGAGATACGGAAAGAAAGAAATCAACGAAAGTTTCAAAACATGGAATGTTCTACAGAGATAGTGCTACAATCAATTATTAAGTTTAGTAAGGAACAAATTTTTATGTTGGGAAATGGAACGAACTCAAACGAGATGAAGAAATGGGGTTTTGGCTCTTACCTGGGAAATCCAAACACTGCATATTGCGTTGCAAGATCCTCAAACTCTCTCAAGCTCTTTCTAGGTAAGGTAAGGCTTAGGTGAGGCTTCCAGATAGGTTTTACTCACCTATGGGACGACAAGTACGAGTGGCGATGACGATTGCTTATGGATGATCCCAACCCTAATTGAAAAATGTCTCAATACGATCTGTAGAAAAGATGGGGAGCATTTACTCCTACACTCCACTCTTGCTTCGTTATCGTTTCACTTGGCCAGAACTTGATATGTTGTTGTCTAACTTCTTCTGAGAGTCTGTTTAATACACTGTCGTCCAAGCTTTTGGTTGTCTCCTTATTTTAAAATCTTATTGTTCACCTTTGTGATAGGAGAGTATGTTTACTCTCCAATTGACTTATTGTCCTTTACAATTCTTTAATATAATTATCTTTAATTTTTCAAAAAAAGTTGATCCTATTATCTTATTTGTATATAAAAATGATGTTTTTCATAATTTATATATTTTAATTTAATATATTTGAATTTAATAACATTTATTCCAAAGTGCTAACTACTATAATCATTACGTTACTAAAGCTTTCTATATGATAGTGAACATAATTTGAAATGACAATTAAGGTCCTGATGTGTTCCATCTTTATCTATAGGAAAATTATATTTTTTAATATGCAATTTTAGAGAAAAATTTCAAAAGTACCTTAATTTTCATTTTCACTCTTTATTACCTAAAATTTTGTTTTTGATCAAATATAACCCAACATTATTCCTTATTAGAGATCTCTATTAAGTCAAAATGTATAGAATATGACGCTTTTTGTATTAATATATCAATATGCTTCTTAGAGATAAAAGATAACCACATATACCTACTTAAAAAGCCATAGTAGCTTAATACCCTAATACCCCATAGGAAGATATACGGATGCCACATAAATAAATTAACTTATCTGTAAGTTTTATCTAAAAAAGCCTTTATCAATAACAAAAATATAATTATGTTGATATTAAAAATTAAATAGAACTTTTGATTTTATTTTATAAAATAGAAAAATGAAAACTAAAACAGCTATACGGACACATAAAATTCGAGAAAGTAATCTGGTATGTATACCCTCGTGGCTTGATTTCTATTCTTTTCTTTCTTATTTGTTCTCTATTTTGATGTCGAGGGTGTCTTTATAAGGGAGGGAAATGATTAGGTAGTTGTCTTACTAAAATTAATAGTTCTACGATCATCTCGAATAATAAACTAAGTCTATGTTTCGTATTCGACAAGTTATCATCCAAATTAATTATGGAAATCTGACTACTAATTATCACTTAAATTAATATATTTCTAATTCTTAACCTAAGCGTCTATAGTTTCTCATTCCATATTAAGCTTTTTCTCTCGATCCTTCATCTAATACTAAAATGATGTAACGTTTGGTCATGTTATTACATTTATTTAGTTTAGAAACTATAACAAACATAAGACAACAACATAGTCCCTTAATCATGCATATTTGACTAAAAAAGCTACATTAATCTTCAAGAAAAAGAGATCAGCCCATCATGGAATAAACAAGATTCATCACCTTCATATACTTCAATCCCATCTTTATCAATATAAGAGACTATTAAAGCAATAAATATAGTGAATAACTAAAATGAACTATCAAAAACTAACAGAGTATGAGTCTATCAACTAACAGAGGAGTAAGTTTAGTAAAACAACAAAGAAAAAATAAACAGAAAGAGAAAACAAGGGCTCAGATGAGAGAGTTGTGGTGCTCTCCTACCACTCTCAAGCTTTCTACATGGGCTCTCGCCTTCTGCTTCTACTTGGTTCTCACCTAAATGATCGACGGCTCATGTTGCTTCCTCCTCTGTTTCCTTTATCTGTTTTTTCTCTCTTCTATCTTCTGTTTTGAAGCTCTTCTCTGCTACTCTGCCTCCGCACCTTCTCTTTGGTTTTTCTTTTTCGTTCCTAGATGATAGTGCATCGTAACGTTAGTCAAAATAAACTAGACTACTACTATAGCAGTGTTGAGTCTGGGTCGATCTCACAAAGAGTGTGTGTAAATTTTATGAAATGAAATTAATCAGTGTTTAGGTTTTTTTGGGAGTTTGGTTTTAAAAAAAAGAAAATAAAATAAAATAACCTAATTAAAACAAATTAAAGAAAACATGTAAAAAATGATGAAAGTGGTTAATTGGGTAGGAATTTGGTTTTTTAGTTCAATCTGCACCTAAACCCTAATCAAACACATTTCATTGAATTGTTATTCTTTTACCTCTCCTAAAAACTGGTAATCGTAGGTTAATGAAATTAACCCGACTTTTCCTTTAGGTTATGTTTAATTAAGATACGATCGTTAATTAAACATAACTACCAATTAACCTAGGATACAATCTCTAGATTTAATTGGGTAGTAACATTACAAATTAGGAAAACTAATTAATCAAGGCAATAACCACATACAATGTGTCATTTAATCTAGGTTATGTTATCGCTAATGATTACGAACCATTGATCACTATAAATGAATTTCAAATATAACAATTACAAATTGTATTGAAAAACTAGCTATGGGTTTATAAATAAACGACGCATTCAAATAATCTTTTCATAATACCTAATGCGTTCATACATAAATAATCAAACGATAACGAGAATACGATTATCCATACACAACCTAAATCAATTAACATAGGATAACACAATGAATTCAATATGAGAGAAAGAAACAAACAAAAACAAAAAATGGAACGCTTAACCGGGTCATCAGTAATGATATCCCAGTTGAACCGGTGTCGAAAAGCTACCCCTCTATGGGTCTCCTCATGGTGGAGAGCTTACCTCCATCTTCATGCTCTCCCGAAGCTCCCAAAGTTCCCACTCAATTCAATCTAAAAAACCCTATTCAATCGACACTCTCACCTAGTTTCTTTCCCAAGCTACTGTTCTGGTGTTTTTTTTCATGCAAAAACCTCCAAATCTCCTTTTTAAAACCACGCCACACTTTCCTTTTATTTTCTTTTAATGCACACATATACCAAACCCTCATAGCAAACGTATACGTTTTGGGCTGAGTAGTGCTGTGTGTTTTGGCTTCCTGTACTGCACCTTGGACTATCGTTTTGCTCCATTATTTCCAATAAAATTAACGTTGCATAGGGTTGTCCCATCTGCTAGCTTCCATCTTTATTTTACCATAATTCCAAGATGTTTTCTATTAAATTCACTCCATTAAATTCACGTTATTACATGTAAAAACATGAAATTTCCATACACGGTAGTCGTGAGCTATATTGCTTCATCATATTAATTTTCTTGTCTTTCTTGCTCCATAAAGACAGGTGAGTGTAATTCTTCGAAAAATGGCCTAAATGTAGTGCTTTCGACTCACTTTAACATCTTTACTTCCGAATTGTGCCTAAAATCACATATGAGTCAAAGTGAGTATCTTAAGCAATTTCATCTCATTAGTCGCTAAATGTTATGGAATAATTATACAATCAATTAAGCATATATCACTAAAATGTCTAGAATGCCGCCTCCAGTCTCTCAGTTCTAGCCCCTTTTTCTGGCTCATTCCTTTTCTATTTATAGCAAGAGTTTAGGTTTAGGGTTGTAGGGTTGATATGCTGTCAAAACCTACATGTATCAGCTCAAACTGAGTGGAAAGGAGTGGTCACAAGGTGAGTATGGCAGTCACGGGTGTGTCATACCTATAAGTTATATGGTCACGGGTGTGACCATGCAATTAAAACGTGTGACCATGCAATTAACGTATGTTATATGCAATTAACGTGTCACACCCATTTACATACAAAATTCTTATAATTTCCATTCAACATTCACAAGACAATCCAATTAACATTCATGCAATATTCACACCATTTCCACTCAATTTATCCCACATTTGGATCAAAACAAAAGGATTTATAACCAAAATCAAGATATGAAGGCAATTAAAAGCAATAGAAACTAGACACAACAATTCCCTCACACTTAAACTATACTTGTCCTCAAGCAAAATAAAGAACACTAGATTATACAAGAATAACCATTGAAAACAACAATTTTCTCAAATAATGGTCAAAGATATCAACGATCATTTCAATAAACACAACTTGAGAATTTGAAACTTATAATACTCTATGAACAGACTATTCTCTGCATGCTTTGTCAAAATTAACAAATACTTCAACTCAAAGACCATCAACAAGTGTGATAGATACTCACTCCACTCTCCATCCTCTCAAGAATTCAAAGATAGGATATGTATTTACTCATTTTTCATTTCATTTAAGGCATCTACCATAAGGTTGCTTACCAATCCAACCTCCACCACTCATATCAAACATAAACATTAGTTTGAAGGCCTTTGTTTGAGATGTAATGGGGTCGGGGTAGGGGTAGGAAAAAAGAAATTCATAATTTAAAACCACAACACAAATTGAGCATTTAAAATAATACAAAACAATGAACTAGAAAACACTCAATTCTTTCCTCTCATGTAGCAAAATTAACAACCCCCATATTTACATCTCTCCTCTTTTTTTCATTTTTTGGTCGTCTTCTCTTTCCTTTGTTTCTTTTCTATTTCTTTTTCTTTTCTTTTCTTTTCTTTTTCTCTTTTTTCTTTTTCCTTTTTAATTTCTTTATTTAAAACAATGAAATCAAAAGAAGAAAAATATAGAGGAGAGATAATTACTACAACCATATCCATTCCTAATGCAATAGCCAACTATATGCTATGAAAC
>JANQAP020000097.1:1760891-1773870 GCA_026874005.2 Erythroxylum coriaceum
GGCTTGTTTTGTTCTTCTCCAACACCTAAATATACCCAACTAAAACTATGAACACAATTATATTGTTTCCTAGGGTAAGTGATATGATAAAAAGGTATATGTTTTGGGATCTCTTGCTATAAAGACATCGTGTTTTTTGACATATAAACTTTTAGGAACATAAGATGTTCTCATCCCTTCCAAAATTTTGTGTTAGTGATATATAAATATACATCATAGGGCTTGTTTTGTTCTTTTCCAACACCTAAATATACCCAACTAAAACCATGAACACAATTATATTGTTTCCTAGGGTAAGTGATATGATAAATAGGTATATGTTTTGGGATCTCTTACTACAAAGATATCTTGTTTTTTGACATATGAACTTTTAGGAACATAAGATGTTCTCATCCCTTCCAAAATTTTGTGATAGTGAACTTTCTCGTCAAATTTTCTCTGATCCCAACATGTCCTTATTCCCTGAAACTTTTCTTAGAAGATCATCTAATAGTTTTAACACTTCAACATAAAGTACATATGATCATATCATATCTCCATGAGCTTTGGATTCATTACCTCCTTTAAATTATTCATCTTTATCCATTCATTAATTAAAACCTCTTATATCTTGACTCACTCTTCGTTATACCAATAGAGTAAGTCAGCCTTCTATTCATTTTTTAGATTTTAATATTTAATATACTATCGTTTCCTATATAAACCTCACATATACCATGAGGCATGTTCTGACCCTTTATGGTATAGAGCAATAGTGAAAATTTACAGACATTTACTATTACCAATATACCGGACATAATTGACCTACCCTCAAGTAAGTTTATTATTGATTACAAATGGGTCTATAAAATTAATAGTCAAGCTAATTGATCAATTGAGCAATATAAAGATTGACTAGTTATTAGCGGATTTAACCAAAAGTATCATATTGACTATAAGGAAACATTTTCTCCTGTAACTAGTTTAACCTCAATTTAAATTTTCATAATATTTGTTGCTAGCAAGCGTTGGTCATTATTCCAGATGGATATTAAGAATTATTTCCTTAATAGTTATCTTACAAAAGAAGTGTATAGGCAACTTTAATGGTCTAAATTTTTGTTAAATCACTCATAATGGACTAATAAGGAGAAAAAGTTATCAAAGTATAAGTTGAGCTTTAGAAAGTTTAAGTTCATTTCTCTCTTAAACCCTTTTCCTTATAGATTACTATTCACTCCCAACTTTTGACACTCATACTGTCACCATCTGACCACCATTTCCTACAAACTAGGACTCTACGAAAAGATCTCAAAACGTTCTATGAAACTCCTAAACTTATTTCATAAAAAACAACCTAGATTTGGAGGAATTACGACAGAAAATTTCGATTCATTTAGGCAAGTTACTGATCTCATGTGTTTAGCTTTTATGGGTAAAACTAGCACCACCATCGTGCCTAATGACCTTAAAAATGTAGGAAAGGAGAGAAGCCTAGTACCAATCGAGACATTTCACCGGTGAACAGAAGTGGGTCAACTTTGAGTTTTAATCCTTTGATTCTCGCAAACTAGGAATGGTTTTGATGCAAGACCAGTGTCATTGGATTTTTGGAGGTGAGCTTGTCATTTCTGGGTAGAAGTGGGCTTGTCATTTTTATGTGGGTGGTGAAGATCACCACCTCTCTGGTGCCAGCCTGTGTACCTCATGTTCCGGTGATAGTGGTGATTTTTTAACTAGCTTAAAAATAGTTGAAAATAATTTTAAAAATTCTCAAATATTATGTCAACCAATTTGTATAAGAGCGATGTATTGAAATTCTTCATCATTTGTGAGATAAAAATTTAACAAGGGTTATGTTCTTATAGAAATGCATGAAATTGATTAAATTTAGTTGTTGTTGATTAGAATTGAGACTATCTGGACGTATTGAGTATAAATGAGGGTGTATCAGATAGAAATTAGTATACTTGAATTATAAATTAGATTATTATGGATTTTGCGCTGTAAATATGGACTCAATTGGGCATAGACATGTAGTTTGGAGGCCTAAACTGAGCTATGGTTATTGGTGGATATATAAGTGTATTTTTATTACAGGAATGGCCCTTCTTTTGAAAAAGGGATGTTTGTTTAAACTATGCCAAATTTTAAATAAGTTCTAAAAAAATGTGACATTGCCTTTTTTAAATAAAAAATAGAGCTCCTTAGTATTGAGTTATGGTCTTATTCTTGAGGTATCTAAAATTGGTTTAGGTTTTAAATCCTAATGATCATTCCTACTTTTCTTTCTATAAGTCAAGCAGGAGCAAAACCCTTCACTTCTAGACACTAGATTCGACACGAAGGAGCACATTCTACCTGTGGGTTAATATTCATGGTTATGAGTATGCATTAGAATTCATTTTCATATTCATCATGGAAATCACAATCGTTATCATATACACGCATAATACTCATACATATGGATTGACATACGTATACATATTTTTGTTGTGCAAAGTTATACTTGTCTTGATATGTGACGATATGGAGGATTGTTGTGATATGAGTTACTTGGTGGGCATCATCAAACTGTGTGCATAGTGAGTCAATTGGTCAAGTATGGATTTGGGTTAGTAGTTGATCCATTGACAGATCCATTGATTGAGATATGATACAATTGGTGCTGCTTAATCGAGCTTGCTCTCGGATGCCAATCGATATATGGTACATGATATGGTGGCGTAATTGTGGAGGTTCAGTCAAGCTTGCTCTCGAACAGTAATCATGTTGTAGTAAGGCTATAGCAGTTTAGTTGAGTGTGGCTCTCGGACAACAATTCACTACAGTTAGACCAAGTGATCTATGTGGAACAAAAGGGCCGCTATGGCTATAGTCTATAGGTAAGGGGTATGTCATAGGGTCCTTCGTCAGTCCTCCACTATTAGTTGTGATTTGTGATTATGATAATTACGTGACATGATGTTGATATGGGAATGTATGCATGTTTTATGAACAAAATCTTTATATTATGAAATTGCATTTATGGATGTCATACATTATAAAGATATACATATATGTATCATTTGCAATCCTTAAGAGTGCATAACATAACCACAATATTAATTCACTCAACGAGGTTTGACTCCCCTTAACTATTTTTCAGGATCTTCTTTTCAGATCTGTTCTAATAGGGTACTTCACCGGTCTTCTTCCTTTTCGACAATTTGATGTATGTTTGTTGGTGACCTTTAATTCTATAGTCATAGTAGTCTTGTATATTATTAGAACTATTTGATTGTTATAAGGATGAGTTTGATCATTTTGAAATATCATCCTTATTACAGATATAGGGATTTGATGGCATTTTAGGCTTACTAAGGGTCCAGTTAACCTTGAGTTTATTATGCCTTTAATGCCGATCACGGTTCAAGGTTGGGATCGTGACAGCAACTATTATCCACTCAATAAGTTTCGTCAACTTTGCAAAGCCTTATATAAACTAAAATATGCTCTGTGAGCTTGATTTACCAAATTTAGCTCTACTATTGCTTTCCTTGGTTTTAAATCTAATTCTTATTATCATGCCTTGTTTATTCGTAAAACAAGTTAAAAGTACATTCTTCTTTTTCTTTATACTGGTAATATGATAATTACTGGCAATGATACTCAGGGTACTTCAACTCTCAAATCATTTTTACGTCAATAGTTTGAGATGAAGAATTTAGGTAATCTAAGTTATTTTTTGCATCTTGATATTTCATGTAATAAATCTGGCCATTATCTCCTTAGTGATGATACTCTTTATTGCCAATTGGTTGATAATCTTATACATCTCTTTATCTCCTATACTGATATTGCCTAAACTATTCACATCATCAATCAATTTATGTTAGCATCTCTGACAACTCACTTCTTTGTTGTTCTCTATATCATTTAGTATATTAGAGGGACTCTCTTTCATAGTCTTCTCTTTTGTCATTCATCTCTGCTAGAGTTATGAGCATACTATAATGCTTACTGAGTTGGAGATATAATTGGTCGACACTTTACTACTAGTTATCATTTCTTTCTTGGTACATCCCTCATTTCATGGCACAATAAGACGTAAGTAGTAATCTTTTAATTTAGCATGGAAGTAAAGTACCAAGCTCTTATAGGCATAACTTCTAAACTCCTTTAGCTACATTGGTTACTTCATGTTATAGGGTGTTTTCTCTTCTTCGACAATTATTGATTTATGTCCTACAACCAATTGGTTGTCCTTCAGTAACATAATTATTTTAGAGGCATTCTTTATCTTATACATATAAGATGTATATGATAAAGTCTATATGATAAGTCTATATGCAAATTAAATTATGAGATTCATATTGCAGTATGTATTATCCCTAAATTGTTCTTGGTCATTGTTCTATTGAGATTGGATATTAATATAAGGTAAAAAAAATCTCACGTTATGTTTTTCCTTATGAAAGAAGTAGTCAATCTCATACACTAAAGTATAGAGATACTTAAACAAATATGTGAGTACTTATTAAATAACAAATTTACTAAAGTGGCCACATATGAGAATTCCATTTGAAATATTACCTGTATATTTATAGAAGTTCTCATTGTAAAGATTATATAGGTGATCCTTTGACTTGAGATCTCCAACATTATCTTATATAGAGATTGCTATGTTTTGATATTAATAATGACAAATTTTAGTCAAGGATAGCTTAAATGATAATTATTGGATATAATATAACTAATTTAGAGATAGCTGAGTGATCAATATAGGATTCATCACCATAAAGTAATTAGGGAGAATGTTTTATTGTTCTTAATTATTATTGATTCAGGAAATCCTTAGTTAGGTGGGATGACACTTTTAAAATAATTTCTAAATGTCATTAATTTAACCAATTACTAATGGTGGAGAATTAACATGATTGGACTCAAATAGAGTAAACATTAATTTCATACTCTATATCTAGTTAGAACATTGTATGATCAAATGATTAAATTATATGAAAAAGTCATACACATAAAGGTTAGTCAAAAGCTTAAATATTTGATTAGTCATAATAAATTGCTAGACATCGATCTTCATCTATGAATATAAATTGTTTAATTAGAGAACTAAAGATAAATCAATAATTTATCTAATCCTAAATGTGATTTAGGGTTATAATTTATATCTATTACTAATATATTTGAGAACCTAATAAGTCACACATAAAGTTAGACATGATTATAAAGTTTGAGAAACTTTATAATTAAATGTAAAATATTTAATAAATAAGGACCAATGAGATATTGGATCTTATTTTGACCTAATTCGTATTTAATTGTAATTGATTGTAATTCTAATTAAAGTTTAATTAAATTTATAATTAATTCAATTAAATTAATTACTAAAATTTTCAAAACTAATTATAAATAG
This sequence comes from Erythroxylum coriaceum, assembly GCA_026874005.2. Lineage (NCBI taxonomy): Eukaryota > Viridiplantae > Streptophyta > Magnoliopsida > Malpighiales > Erythroxylaceae > Erythroxylum > Erythroxylum coriaceum. The sequence continues at coordinate 1,766,284 of JANQAP020000097.1, forward strand.
GCTTAAACTTCAAGGAAGCTAGAACTCCTTACCTGACACTCTTTATAATAGTTATAGAGTTCTTTCAACATATTTTATGAATATCATTAGAGATCGGATATTTGTGCAGCTACAGTAGTTGAGATAAGCTCGTTTTAAAACAATTAAGGAAATGACAAGAAAAGAATCAAGCTTTGAAATAAGGTACAGATTAAGATTCACACTTTATGATGATTTATATGTTAATCATTTTATAAAATTTTAAGTGATCTTAACTTTTGAGAAATCAGTACAAAAAGTTCCATAATATTTCGCTGCGGATCCTTCCCCAATTTTTCAATAATGGTATTGAAGCTAACTTATTTGATTAAATTTGCTTGATTGTTGTTAATTTGATAAAGATTAAGGCTTAAAAACTTAATTATTTGAATGTGTTAGCCTGATGTTGATTAGGGTTTATTTTTGCATTTTTGGAAATTAAATGATAAATCCCACATGCCTCTTTTCTGAAAAATTAAATATTCAAGCCTCCTATACATGTTCCATGCTTCTAAAAATTGTTTTACTGAATTAGAAAACCAATTGCCTGCTCCTTCTTTATGTTCTACTTATGGAATTCCTAATGCCTCTTTACTTTATGGCTTCAGGAAAATAAATTTATTTACTCTTATAGTGTTGAATCAGATCTAAAACCTTCTCTGTATGATTTAAAACTTAGACTGGTTTGATCTTCTAGATTTGGTTGGTTTGTTTGTCTAAAACTTGAATTGGTTTGAACGGGTGCATTGGTTCTAAATTTGCGTTGGTTTGTTTGTTCGAATAACGTGAGCCATCACCAATGGTAAACATGATCATTGATAAAGGAGTTGGCCAGTGGCGATAACTGCCATTAGCTAGGGCGATAGTCACCCAGATGGAATGGGCCAAAACTTGCCCAAGGTAAGGAGGGTAGGACACCCAAGCAGGGAAGAAACATAGGAGGCAGTAGGAACAAAGCGGGGATAAGGAAAGATGGAAGACTATGCAGTGGAAACAATCTAGAAGAGCAAATAAAGTTTTAAATGACATGCATCCTAAAATGGAACCAACGTCTTTGGGCAGACGCTGATGGCAAACATAAAGTTTTTGATGCATGCACCCATTCGATTTTATTTTAATTTTTATGTGTTTTTAAGCCTTCCTTTTAATTAAATTAGTTTAATAAATCTAGAAAAGTGTTTTTCCAATTGTTTTCAAATGGTTAATTTTATTATGAATACTTTAGAATTTATTTTAATTTTTCAAAGAGTTAAATTATTAAATTAAATTAGTTACCAAATCAATAGTTAGAATAAAGCAAAGATTTAAAAGGTCTATCTTCTATAATTAGATTGTGTTAAATACATAAATATAATGAAATTATATTAATTAAGATGATGTCTTAATTTCAAAATCAAGGTAATTATTTTTCTTAATTTCATTAAGATTAATAATTATATTGATTTCTAATTAAATTTTAGAAAAGTAGTTTCTAAAATTAGAATTAATTATTTTGAATCAAATTGAAATTAATTAATTAGACTACTTAAATTAAGAAAATTATTTTATTAAATAATTAAGAAAGATGTTTCTTAATAAATTTATTTATTTCAATATATACTCATTTTGAAGACCTAAATAGGTGTTTTGGCATTGAAAATGAAGCAACAAGAGAGGAGGCACCCAAAAGAGGAAAAAGAGGAGGAAGAAGGAGGATTGAAACAAGCTTGTTTTATGTTCTTTCAACTTTCTCTCTCTACCCTTTCTTGGATATTGCTTGTCTTTAATTGTTCAGATTCTTTTATCATGTTCTGGTACTAAACTCCATTTAGGATTAGGAATGTAGCCTATTTTGGGGATTGATTGATGTTTTATGGATTAATTGCCGTTGAGTGAAAGTTTTTGGGTTATATTTATCTTTCTTAAGCTTGATTGTTATTTCTATGCTTGATCACCATAGATGCAATCTTAGGAATCATATGATGGACTGAAAGGTGAAGTATGATTTCTGCATTAGGAAGATAAACACATTAGATTTAGAGATAAAGATATCTTAAACTAGTGTGATAACTTAAGGTTGCTTGGTCTTTATGAATTTGACTAGTTAGATTTCACATTGAGAGATGGTAATAAATTATTTGGGCATTCTTGCATGTCTTGAGAAAGAATATAAGTAAATTTATGCAATTGTTATCATAACTTATCATTCAATCAATTCCATAATTTATCGATCAATCTCTTAAATTGGTGAATCCTGAAGCCCTAAGTCTAAACCATCAAATTTCCGTTGTTTGTTTATTTACATTCTTCACAATTTTTTGTTTGCTCTAATCCAATCATCTTTGGAATTTTTTGTCATTTTGGTTCAAGTAATTAGGATTAATTTAGTAGTGAGTATTTTAGTCCTCGTGGGATACGACCTTGGAATACTTGATTTGTAGGTACTAGAAACGACTCTGTGCACTTGCAGATTCAGTCGACCAAGTTTTTTGCGCCGTTGTCGGGGACTAATTTATATTTGTTGCTATTAATTCTAGTTATTTTTTATTACCTTAATTTTCCATCCACTAATCACTCTTAAACTCTTTTCTCTTGGTTCTATTTCAGGAGCTGCATACACTTAAGACGTTCAAGAAATCTGAACAACGATCAGTTAATTGAATTGAACCCTAAAATTGAACGCACTTTTAGAAGGAACAACGCCCAAAGAAGAAGAGAGATGGCAAATAATAATCAAAATCCAGTTCTGGATAAAGAGCAAGAGATAGGGAACGAACAATTCAATGGAGGAAACTAGGCTGAACCGATGGTTGTTAATCTCGCGGTGAGAAGAATTAAAGATTATCAGATGCTGTTCATTGTTGGCAACCCTTCTTGCATTTGATTGACTACAGCAGCAAGGAATTATGAGCTGATGCAGATTCATCTATCGATGTTGCCACAATTTAATGGAATGTATAGTGAAGATTTGACACTTACTACAATTCAGACTCTTCCACTGTATGGACTGTCTGAAGATGAGTTAAGGCTAAGGTGTTTTCCTTATTGCCTGAATGGATTAACAAGAAATTGGAGGTATACTCTATTAATACTTGGGATAAAGTGATGGAGAATTTTTCATAATGAAGTGGTACCCAGCTCATAGAACTCTTGAACTAAGGAAGACGATACATTGGTTCTCGCAGAAGGAAGGAGAAAGTTTTTATGAAGCATAGGAGCGATTTAATGATCTCCTTAACTAGTGTCCTCACCATAGATTTGACACTTAATCCTTAACTCAATTCTTCTACTATGGTCTCACCGATCACAATCAAACTTTGGTGGATTTAAATGCTGGTGGGAATATTAGTGACCTGAGTTCCCTAGAGTTGTAGAATATCTTCAAGAAAGTTGCGGAGAATTCACATTATAAGGTGACTAGAAGCAAGGCTGCTACTCTTAACGAAGTGGGATCAAGATCTGACATGGCTTATCAAGTTGTTGAGATAAGTAAGAAGTTGAATATGTTGATGAATGACAACACATCCAATAGGGATCCTTGCACTATTTATGGTAGATTGGGGCATATAGCAGCTGGTTGTATGAACATTGAAAGAACAATGTCAGAGGAAGAGATGAATTATGTTGGTAGACAAGGCCAGAGATTTGATCCTTTTTCGAACACCTACAATGAAGGTTGGAAGTTTCATCCGAACTTTTCATGGAAAAATCAAGGGGCTATGAAACCAATGGGACCATCTGGGTTCCAAGCACCACAAAACAATAGTATTCAGCTCTTTCATCTTCTTTATAACAACAATTCCCTTCCCCTATGGAGAAAAAAATGGATAGGCTTGAAGATATGTTTGTTCAACTTATGAGCAAGATGGATCAGAGTGCTCAAGCTAGCTCTTAAGCCATGAACAGAATAGAGCAGAACATCCAGTCCAACCAAGTTGCCATAAAAAATTTAAAGATGCAAATCAATCAAGTGGCAAAAGAGGTAAGGGAAAGAGGTAAGGGAAAGCTACCTAGCAATACTCAAGTGAATCCTAAACAAGATTGTATGCCAATTCATTTGAGGAGTAGTAAGATGGTAGAAGGTGTGGTTCCTAAGGAGAAGGAAGCTAAGATAAGTGAAACAGAGGATGCTGAAATTGTGAATTTGGATGAAGAAGAAGGGTCTAAGAAAGCTGAACCAAAGAAAGAGTCCTCACCAAGTTCAAAATTTTCCTTTGTGCCACCCATACCATACCCCCAAAGGGTAAGGAAGAAGCATGATGCTTCCAAATTTTAGAAATTCCTTGACCTTTTCAAGAAGATTTATATCAATATCCCTTTCACCGAAACACTTGCTGAGATGCCTGCTTACACTAAGTTCTTGAAGGAATCATCTCCAACAAAAAGAAGTTGGACAATTTTGGGACGGTAGCCTTAACTGAGGAGTGTAGTTCTATTTTACAAAATAAACTACCCCCTAAGTTAAAGGATCGAAGCAGTTTCACTATTCCTTGTCATTTTAGTGCTTTTAATGTTTTTCAATGCTTATGTGACTTAGGTGCAAGTATTAATCTCATTCCTTTGTCTCTCTATAACAAGCTTAGAATTGGTGAACTCAAATCAACTACAATCTCATTGCAACTTTCCGATAGATCAATTAGATATCCTATTAGTATAGTTGAGGACTTACTGGTGAAAGTTAGTAAGCTTATAATTCCTGCTGACTTTGTTACGTTTGAGATAGATTTTGATATGCATGTTCCTATAATATTAGGAAGACCATTTTTAGCCACTGATGGAGCATTGATTGCAGTCCCAGATGGTAAGTTGACCTTGAGAGTCGGTGGTAAGAAAGAGGTGTTTAACATTTTCAAGGTTTTAAAGGGACCCTCTTTCGATGAAGTCACCTATAGAATATAAGTGATTAATTCTCTTACATTTCAATCTATTCCTAAATTAATATATAATGATGCTTTAGAGACATGTCTAACTTTAGGAATAGATGAAACTGAATTGGATGATGAGTCAATGAAATATGTTTATAGACTGCAAGGTAATGGTTTTAGGTATAGACCTTTAGTTGAAGAATTGGGCCCTCCTAACCCTAAATTGTTATCTTCCATATTGAGTCCACCAAAACCTGAATTGAAACACCTTCCAATTCATTTGAGTTATGCATTCTTAGGAGAATCAAATACTTATTTGGTTATCATTTCTTCTTCTTTGAATTCCTCTTAAGAAGAGAAGTTATTAAGGGTGTTACGTGAACATAAAGCGGTTATTGCATGGAGTATTGCTGACATAAAGGGAATTAGTCCTTCTATTTGTGTTCACAGGATTTTAATAGAGGAAAACCACAAACCTAGTGTGGAAAGTCAAAGGAGGCTCAATCCCAACATGAAGGAAGTTGTGCAATTTGAGGTACTTAAATTACTTGATGCAGGAATTATCTATCCTATTTCTGATAGCTCCTGGATAAGTCCTGTGCATGTTGTACCAAAGAAAGGTGACATAACTGTCATCTCTAATGATAGCAATGAGTTAATTTCCACTAAGGTTGTGACAGGGTGGAGGGTTTGCATAGACTACAGGAAATTAAATGCAGCAACTAGGAAAGATCATTTCCCTCTACCCTTTATTGATCAAATGTTAGAAAGATTAGCAAGGCATGATTATTACTATTTTTTAGATGGTTATTCAGGGTATAACCAAATTTTCCTAGCCCCGAAGGATCAAGAGAAGACCACCTTCACTTGTCCCTATGGTACATTTGTGTATCGTAGGATGCCTTTCGGTTTGTGCAATGCTGCTGCCACTTTTCAATGCTGCATGATGTCTATATTCTCCGACATGGTGGAGAATATAATTGAGGTATTTATGGACGACTTTTATGTTTTTGGTTCTTCTTTTGACTCATGTTTGTTTAATCTAAAATAGGTTCTACAGAGATGTGAAGAAACCAATCTTGTGCTAAATTAGGAAAAATGCCATTTTATGGTACAAGAAGGGATTGTCCTAGGCCACAAAATCTCGAATAATGGAATAGAGGTGGATCCGGCTAAAATTGAAGTCATCAGCAAATTACCACCTCCCAATTTGGTTAGAGCAATAAGGAGTTTTCTTAGGCATGCATGGTTTTATAGAAGATTTATTAAGGATTTTTCCAAGATTTCTAACTTATATGCTTTGTTGCAAAAGGAAGTCCCTTTTGAATTTACCGATGAATGTCTTAATGCTTTCAACAGGTTGAAGAAGGAACTTACCTCAGCTCCTATAATGGCTACACCGAATTGGAATCCCCCTTTTGAGCTGATGTGTGATGCTAGTTATTATACACTTGGGGCTGTTTTAGGACAAAAACAGGATAAGAAATTACATGTCATTTATTATGCTAGCAAAGTTCTTAATGATGCTCAAGTTAATTATGCTACTACAGAGAAAGAATTGCTAGCAGTAGTTTCTGCATTTGATAAATTTAGATCTTATCTTGTTGGATCCAAGGTCATTGTTTACACTGACCATTCCTCTTTGAAATATTTGCTTACCAACAAGGATGCTAAACCAAGGTTGATCAGATGGATTTTACTCTTGTAGGAATTTAATTTCGAAATTAGAGACAAGAAGGGATCTAAAAATTTTGTTACTGATCATCTTTCGTGACTTGAGCAAGGTGACAAAATGGAAACTGAATCGATTAATGATGCCTTCCCTGATGAGAATTTGTGGTCTGTTAAGGGAAATATTCCTTGGTTTCCTGATCATGTTAATTTTCTGGTGTCCAACATTATCCCAAGTGATTACTCATACCATAAGAGAAGGAAATTCTTATCGGAGGTAAGGAACTACTTTTGGGAAGACCCGTTGCTTTTTAGAAAGTGTGCTGATGGGATAATTAGGAGATGTATTCCTGATGAGGAGATGTGATCAGTGTTGTTTCATTGCCATGCTTCTCCTTATGGTGGACACCATGGTGCTAACAAAACGGCAGCAAAGGTTTTATAATCCAATTTGTATTGGCCTACTCTTTTTAAGGATGCTAAAACTTTTATTATGACATGTGATAGATGTCAAAGGATAAGAAGCATAGGTAGGAAGCACGAGATGCCTCAATTGAGAATTTTATAGGTTGAACTCTTTGATGTATGGGGCTTGGACTTTATGGGACCGTTTCTAGTATCCTTTGGCAATGAATACATCCTTGTGGCAGTTAATTGTGTATCCAAATAGGTAGAAACCACAGCTTTGGCAAACAACACTGGACCAAGTGTTGTGAAATTTATAAAGAAGCATATATTTTCACTATTTGGAGTTCCAAGAGTCATAATCAGTGACAATGGGGTGCATTTTCAGAATCATCAATTCAAATCTCTGTTGGCAAAATATGGGTGTCATTTCAAGTTTGGAACCACTTATCACCCCTAAACCAGTGGGCAAGTCGAGGTGTCAAATCGAGAAATCAAGCAAATCTTAGAAAAAATTGTCAATACATCAAGAAAGGATTGGGCATTGAAGCTTGATGACGCTCTCTGTAGAACTGCTCCTATATCTATCCCTCCATATAGGATGGCACCTGTGGAACTGAAGGAGCTGAAGGCTCAGTTGCAGGAGTTA
>JANQAP020000097.1:1799089-1817938 GCA_026874005.2 Erythroxylum coriaceum
TTATATCTAATTAAATATATATTATTAATAAAATTGTTCGACGATTATAATTTAAATATAATAGAAATATATATTTTTAAAAAAATTTAATAAAAGTTTTACCGACGGAAATATGCAAGATTTCCGTTGGTAATTGCCTAATTACAATACCGACGGACAATATTTTCCGTCGATAATATTTCCTAATTTACCGACGGAATATTTTATCGTCGGTAACTTTACCGACTGTATTAGAAACATTCCGATGCTAAATTTACATACGGGTAAGCCACCGGTCGGTAAATTTAGCGACGGAATACAGCAGACGGTCGGTAACTTTTCGGTTGATTTTATTGATGGTTTATTTTTTCTGTCGGTAATTTTACCGATGGTAGACAAACTTTCCGTCGGTGATTTTAGCTACGGCCGAATCTCAGACGGTTTTGACCGTCGGTAATTTTGTATACCGACGAAATATTTCTCTATTCCGTCGGTAATTTCCGTCCCTAATTTATTATTTTCTTGTAGTGTTTAGGGAGTAAATAAATATATCTACGTAACCAGCAATAATTCGAGGCTTCAAGGAGAGGAGTTTAAATGGATTCTTATCTGTAGAAGGCTGATTCCATCCTTATGCATCACCAGCACTTCCGAAGTTTAAATGTCGTATTGGATTAATCTCTGACCTATGGCAAGCAGCCCTAAACCTTCACTTCCAACTTTGCCGATGCTTTATAACCCATCACCAACTTCGTAACATCAACATGATGGGTTGGGACGAGACATGAGAGGTTCACTATTGGCGACTACTATTAAATTTTGGTTACCTGGTGGGCGACAGTAAGAGTACTATAACGGGTGCAGCAAAGGGGAAGTTAACACTATTTAAAGCATTCAACCGTAGCTAATACCATCCCAATTACACTGTTCATTTGACTCAAAACTTGTAGCAATTCGTACTCTTAAAACCATGAAAAGTAAAAACCCGCCATAAATTCTGGGGGAAAAAGCTGGTACCTAGCCACTCGGGGGAATCATATCTACCTAGGGAGAAAAACTCTTTCAAAAAACTCGCACACTACTTCACTCTCCAAGTACTCAAAAACCTTTGGACCAACACGCAAAGACTACGTGCACTCTTACATTATTCTCGTCAACTAGTTGCTCCAGCAAAGTTTATATCTTCCCGTATCATCAGAATAATTTTTATAACAAAATCCAACCCCACAACTCCGTTCCATGGGACCCATAAGTACTAACGGCAGAAGGGTTCGTGATCCAAAGGCTAGAATCGGGTAGCTAGGTACAAGGTGATGTTGTTTGACGTATAGACTTCTCTCATCAAATGCTCTGCACTTGTCTCACTGTGCTCTGCAAAGACGAACAAAAAGTTGGTGGCTTTTGTGGAATTAAGGCCAGATATGAGCTTGCGTGAGTCTTTCTTTGCACATATATGAAATCAATTTCTTTGCAATGGAACCACCATGATTGCATGGCATGGCCTTAATGCTGTTGATTACCAGAGAGTTGGGATTTTACTTTCACACCAACACTTTAAATTCACTCCTTGTCTTTTTTATTGGATATAAATAAAGCAATCTTTCTGTCTCTGTCTGACCCTGTGGCCTCTCTCTGTCTCTCTCTGTATGTGTGTGTGTTTCTCCCCGTCTTTGTGAACTTACACCTATAAATACAAGGTGTAGTGAGTCACCTCTCAAGCCTTTTAACATCACATCCTCCTCCTTAAGTGGTGGTTATCAACGATGTTTGGATGGGTGAGCAGTTCCTTGTTGGAGAAGCAGGGCACGTGCACACGTATTTGCAATCTTTCGGTGCCAATGCAACTCTCATTGCACGTGCTCTCCTTCTCCAACATAGACTTCTCGCCTTCGTGTGCTCTCTCCAATGAGGCACAACCACCTCGATTCATGGTGCATCTTCTTGCAGGTTCGTAAAGCACTCTTCCAAGTAGCTAGGTCACTCGTTTCAACTTTTAACACATTCGTTAAGACAACTAGCTTGTCAATATTGGATTATTTCTGCAGAATTACGGTCCAAAAAGCATGTATTGCATTGAACTTTCCCGTCTTGCATAGTATTCCTCTCTACAGGTTGATTACTTCTCTGGTCCTGTCCCCATGTTGCGTGTGTACTTTTCTTACAGCGCCTGGCTCTGTGAAATCTAGATCTGGGACATCTTCGAATGGATCATCACCGTGACTTCCTTCATGTTTGGAACGTAGACAATGACAGAGGCACTCGCTCCATTTAGACAAGCTTTGCCAAAACACACGTACGAAGATCACTTAAACTGTATATAATTAACAATGAAAATTACTCTGAAATTAACGAATTACTTCGAATCGTTCAGTATTTTTCTTACAGGTCTTTTAAATTATGGTATGGCTTAGGAAACATGACAATCATTAATTTGAAACTGTGTACTACAAATTAATGACAAATAAAATTATATCTCAATCAAATATTAAGATTTAATATGTTAATTATAAATAAATAATTGGTCTTATTGCCAAATACTTAATAATTTAAATTAAGCACATCATATGAATTGTAGACAAAGAGAGCTCAACTCAATTGAAATGTTCGTCCTCATTTGTGTTCCGCTTACATATTTTTTTTTTTTGAAAAATCAAATTATTTACCAGGTAGAGAAATTGAAATTTAGTGGATTAAAATGATGAAACTAGTGTTTTTGTCTAACAATTAGCGCAAGTTTTAAGGAAATTTACGCTATAAATTCGACAAATTTTAATTGTTATCCAATTTTTTAGTGACAGTATCAAACTATAAAAGTTTAATTTATTTCAATGATGACATGTTAGTTTTTATCTACAATATTCATTATTATGCCAATGTGATAGTTAATATTAAGAAGTAAATATAATTAAAGATTAAAAAAGCATAATTTTTGGAAATATTATTTGTAATTTTTTAGGGAATGAAAAAGACCATATTTAGCGTTGTAAGTTTTAATATCAACAAATTGATTATGTGCTAAGGATAATGACTTTTAATGTCCCATAAAAAATAATAAAATATTTTAATGAAAACTTAATCATGTTATTTTTAAAAAAAAGTAAATGTACACAATGCACAATCCACATTTCTTTTATATTTTTACAAAAAAGTTATTTTCATGATTTGAACATGTGCATTTTACCGGTTAGCTCCGAGGCTTACCCTCTATGCTATTTTAAAAAGATTTAAAGAAATTTTTAATGTTATATTCATTTCATGAGTAAATTTTTAATAGAAGTGCACTTTAGTGAAATTTAAATAAAGTCAAAATTAATTAATTATTATCACATTACTATTTTACGGTTCAACTAATCACAGTTTCTGCTTTATTTGACAATTAAAAAATGAAGAACTTAATTAGGATAGTCTAAGGATACAAATTATCAGGTACTTAAATAGTGCATTATGTTAGAAAAGAAAACAGGGCTCCTCTCCGTAAAGGTTTTGAACTTGGACCTGATATTCTTAATAACCCACGGAAATGGAGACCCGAATTGCCGGACGGTCCTCCTATAAATAAGTAAACAGCCACAACTTCGGGTTCGGACCCTGCACCTCCCCATTCACAACCGTTACATTACCAGGTAGCAGAACAAAACAAATTAACAGCGTTTGTCCTGCTCGGGAGGAGCTCCACAATCCGCAGCCATGGGAGACAAGAAGAGAAAAACAAGAGATGATTCGAAGAACTCGAAAAGCAAAACCCTAACTTTCAAGCGAAGTAAAGGCGATCGTGGGAAAAACAAACAGAAGAAGAGAGGCGGTCCTCGCTTGCCTAACGCACTGCGGAAAGAGCTCGACCGTGTAAACCCTAAGAACCAATTCAACAGTGGAGAGGAAGACGAAGACATCCGCTCCGATGAAGGCAACGACTTTTACGAGTACGAGGAGGGCGTGCCTGAAGAGGAGTCCAAGAAGAACAGGCGTTACGATCCTGTTGACAACTATGAGTACGAGTTACCCGATCAATTCCAGGTGTTCTCTTTTGTCTCTCCGTTTTTGTATTACATTTGGTTGCAGGCGAATTAGTTTCGTTTAGTGCTAGCTTGAAGTGCGTTTTCTTTTGTTTTTGTTTATATTGTTTGTTGTTACTGTGATATCTAGAAGCGAAAATAGATACAATGTAGGATTCAGGTAGGTGCTTAGTAGGAATTACCATGTTAGTTTTCGTAATTTCAAATGATATGTCATCATGATGAATATTGAGTTGCAGCAAGGACATAAACCTGGATGCTATTGTTTTCTTTTCTTCTTTTTTCGTCTGTGTATGTTGTCACATTGCATGACGGCTTGTTCCTATACATCATTGCCCTTTCCAGCTTACACTTGTGGTAACCGCTGTTATTTATTAACAATAATTTTCTCTTTTAGGATGAGGACGTGCAGTCGGATGATGATAGCGTATATGATGCTGATGAAAATAACAATGGTGGCCTAGATTTTAAAAGAAGAGGTGCAGACCACGTTGGTAGTGATCGAGAGGAAGATGATGAGGAAGGGCATGTAAGGATGTTGCAAGATATCACTGGATTGCCTAGAGAAGCTATTGAAGGTATATCTCCTGTTGATCAATTTCAGTTAGCCTAGGACCATTAGGATTGTGTATGTTTTCGTCCTCATCTAAACTTTGTATTGCTGTCAGGAAAGAAGAATAGAAGGGATGTTGTTGTTTCTGAGCCCTACCCGGAGTCTGAGTATAATCCAACTCGTGATGTTCTAGATGGTAATGGCCGCATTACTCTTGAAGATCTTCTTGAAGGTCTAGAGGGAAAACCTGGTTATAGCCAACTTCGGAAGAGAACACATCAGATGCAGAGAAAGTTTAAGCCTCTTCAAGCTCCACTTCCGAAGGAAGTTCAAGACAGGTTGGAGAGGAAGGCAGCTTATGAAAAATCAAAGAAAGATATTACTAAGTGGGAGCCTTTAGTTAAGAGAAATAGAGAGGCTCCTACAATTATGTTTGACAAAGATACTGATTTGGGGTTTTCAACTGTTGGGGCTATTGCCTCTGAATTTGAACCTAGAACTGAATTTGAGAAAAAAATGGCTTCACTAGTTTATGATAAAAAGGTAATGGATGCTTACAAAGAAGATGGTGCCAGGCTTCTTGAACTAAATAAGGTATGGAAGCCGTAAATACTGTTTGTTGTGTAGAGATTTGTGCTACGTGGTCAGATCTAGGCCTGGGGATTTCTTGATTACTAGTGTTTCTCAACAAAGTAATTGTATGTTTTTGGCAGATATCTGTGGAAGATTATAGGGACAGACAGAATCATATTGCTAAAATGCGCAGCCTTCTATTCCGTCATGAAATGAAGATGAAGCGCGTTAAAAACATAAAATCAAAAACATATCATCGTCTTCTGAAGAAAGATAAGATGAAAGCAGCATCTCGTGAGGTACAGATGGATCCAGAAGCCTTAAAAGAACTGGCAATGAAGCAAGAATATAAGCGAGCAGAGGTAATTGATAATTTACCATATAACGCAGAAACACTGTATTTAGAAGATTAATCTGTTGTCAAATTTTCCTGCATGATTCGATTGAAGTTTTATTCTTTTCAACTTGAATATTGTGCAGGAGCGATTGACTTTGAGACATAAGAACAGTTCTAGATGGGCAAAGCGTATTCTAGAGCGTGGTTTGAATGTTCAAGATGAGGGCACTAGGGCTGCTTTAGCTGAGCAGCTTCATCAGCATTCTCTTTTGACTCGAAAGATGAATTCTATGAAAGACAACAGCAGCAGTGATGAAAGTACTGATGAGGAAGATGACGAAGATTTAGCTGGATCTGATGAAGCAGCTGCATCTAAATTGTTAGCAAAAGCAAAAGAGAAGACAGTTAAAGTATTGGAAGAAGATGATGAACAGCCAAGTTCTGGAGTTCTTAGTTTACCTTTCATGGTAATGTCTGTGGAGCCTTTTTTTCATTTTTACCTTGTGTGCTTTTACTTTTTGTACTTCTGAGGTCCCTTTGCTGGAAGTTATAGATTTCTTCCTTTTTTGTCTTTGCAAAAACTTATCCTAGAATCATGGTACTATGCTTGTAGATATGTATAAATAGTTTTTGTCCTTATTTGTGATGCCCTTTTTGCTTTTCTTTTGTATCTAATTTGATAGTCAAGAATCAGACAATTCATAAAATTTCATAAAATTCCTCAAATTTGAAGGAGAGTGCTTGGGTTTCCCCAATAACTAAAAAATGTATCATGTCTGAATCTAATTGGGGTTTCGCAGTGGTGGAGAAAATGGATCAGAAAAAAGGAGGGATTCTAGTTTTGTTTACTTTATTAAGTTATCTTCTCTGATTATTTTGACAGGTACGTGGTTTGAAGAAAAGGAAGGAAGCAGCTGCAGAAGAAGCTAAAATTTATCTTGAAGAGTATGAATCATCTCTAAAGCAATTAGAGGATACAAGTGGGGTGGACAAACCAAAACCAGGTGCCATTAGTGGGAGAAGGGTCTTTGGTGTGCCTAAGAAGCAGACTGTGGAGCCAAATAGAGTGAAGTTGGACAATATTTCTGAAAACAGTGGAAGTGACGCAGAGCTAGATGCCAATGAAAATATTCATGATGGCCTGTACAGCACAAATAATTCGCAGGACATTATAGTCAAATCTGTTTCGCTTGATGACAATTCAGTGTCTCCTCGGGATTCTGAACTTAAGGTATTCATATTTCTCACTTCCAACATTTCTTGAAGTTTTTATTTGGTCTTTTGTCTCAATTATATAACCCTTTTTAGAGCTTGCAGAACTTGGATGATATTGTTGCAGAATCAGGTCCCAAAACAACCTATGACGTTGCTATATTTGTATCAGATACATGGAAGAAGGTTATATTTGTTTTTGAATTCCTTTTGTTCGTATGCAATTTTTCAAATGGAAAATTGAATATAGTCATACTGGTTGGCATGTAACTAACAGATGGGCAAGCAAAATGACGAGGATAGAAGTATTGACAATTCTTCAAAAGTCACTGAACAAGTCACCCAAAATCAAGATTTAGAGGCATGACATCATTCCATTTGTCTTCATTTTGGGCTTTTATATGTGATTATTTGTTTCTTACATTTTTTTCCTTTGTGGTCTTGTGGATCGTGTAGGAACTAGGCGAGGGAAGTGGTTCAGATAGTGAAGGAGAGATGGTGGATGGGATGTTGTCTGCAAGCCCTAAATCATCTTATAAACTTCCTTCTCAAGCAGAGCTTATTCGTGAAGCTTTTGCTGGGGATGATGTTGAGGAGGAATTTACCAAGGATAAAGAAGAAATTTTGAACGAGGAAAACCCAGAACCTGAAAAACTGATTTTGGTTCCTGGTTGGGGTGAATGGACTCATGTTCAGAAAAAGAAAGGCTTGCCTTCCTGGATGGTTAAAGAGCATGAAAGTGCAAAGAGAAAAAGAGAAGCGGCCCTCAAGAGGAGGAAAGATGCACATCTTAAAAATGTTATCATTTCTGAGAAGTTGGATAAAAAGGTCAGTGGTCTCTACTGCATAATTCATCAGGCAGATCTCACTCCCATTATTAGCCATGGTGTATTATTGAAAAATGTAGGTATAGAAAGTTTCTACCGGTAATAATTGTTTTGGTTGAGCTAATATAAAATTGAGAACTTGAGATGATGATGGAAATGCCAGGTTTTATCATGTCAATCCTAGATTAGTTGCTTATGAGTCCAGAGTAGTTAGTCATTTCTGCTGATTAACGTCTCTGTTTCTATTGTGGCAGGCTGAGAAATTATTGACAAAAACGTTGCCTTATCCTTTCACATCAAAAGAAGTATTTGAACAAAGCACCCGCATGCCTATGGGTCCTGAATTCATTCCTGCTACAGCAGTTGGAGCTCTTACTAGGCCTGAGGTCAGTTAATTGCTACAGATTCTTGATCATAAATTTCCTTCTATTTCTATGTTTCATATTATGATTTGACAGAAACCAGTAGCTAAGAACTAATGGTTGCTGATTATTTTGCTTGGATGTCTTGTTTCTGATCTTAGGTGGTGAAAAAAACGGGAGTGATAATTAAACCCATTAAATTTGAAGATGTGGATCCTTATGAAAAATCCCAGGATCAAAAGAACAATGAATCGAAGAAAAAGCAGAAGACGAACCGAAGTCGTGCCAGGACAAAGCCAGTGGTAGCTAAATCATGAAAACTTGAACTTAACCTACTCAAAGCATTTATTAACTGCAATTTTGTATTTTAAAGTTTGAGAAGATTTTGAAACCAATCCATTCAATAGCAAGTTTAAATTATAACATGGTAATGGTCAAGACCGCCTAGCTCAAGCTGATATATCTTTCTTTTGGCATTATATTCATATTTTCCCTTATTTTTGTTCACATATTAATGATCATGGTTAGTTCTTGTGAATATTATTGTTTAATTAAGCAAGGGCGAACATTTAGTATTTTTCATTTGACATGGGAATGAAATAAACATTTTTCATGAAATGTTTTACTAACAGTCAAAATGCTCCATTTAACCGTGGCCATGAGGAAGAAGACGTGTAATGCTACGTGAGCTTTTTTACATATCAACTGCAGTGGATCAGCAGATACATAATTGCTAAATGTGCAAAAGTGTTGTTCTTCGTCACTTTAATTCGTTTCATATGTTGAACAACTTGCAAAATATAGTTCATCATGAATTTTACTAGGGGAAAGTGGTTTCTAAATAATACTTATATTTCAATGGAGGATTTTGTTAATACATGAAGAGGAATCTCTGTCCAACTTTCCGTTTTCTTTTCTCCACAATTCCTGATTTTAAGACTTGCATAGGTACTTTTACATGGCCGCCTTCCTCAACCCTTTGGAACTCTCTCCTCTATAAAAAAAGGTAAGAGAAAGAAAGAAGATAATATCAATATCAATACCACCAAGTCAAAGTTAGAGAGCCTAACATTTTAGGATCAAAGAATTTCAAGGAAAATAGGGCTGTAATCATTCTCTTACATTCGATTATATATTTATATTTAATCAAGATTTACAAATAAAAGAAAAATATATAAATAAGAAAATATAGCTATATTACATTATACAACTATCTCTTTTAATTTATTCTATATGTATGTATGTATGTATGTATGTATGTATGTATGTATGTATATTTGTGTGTGTGTGTGTGTAAATACTTCCCCTTAAAATGGTGTATAGATAACTTTCATACGTATTTTGCATACAAACAAATGAAACAATTTGCTACGTAAGTTTTCAGTGAACATATTTACTAAGTAATTCTCTCAACTTGTATAACTGATTTTTAAGCTTTGATCATTCGAATTTTCTTTAAAAAGGAATCAGTCAATGTATTTAGTACGATTATACTGAATTGGGTTATGAGCAATGACAATAGCAACTTTGTTATTACAATATACTTTGAATCATGGGAGTTCACAACCTCTTTGTACTAGAGCTTTAGCACTTGATCGGGAACTTACACTTTATCTTTTACTTCTCTAATTAATTATATTTCTGCTAATAAAAGAAAAATATCCTAATGTAGATCATTTTTACTCAGAGATCCTCCCATGTTGGTATCTGTATGTGCTTTTATTCTCAAATGACCATTGTTTGAAAAAAGTAGTTATTTTACTGGAATGGACTTTAGATACTGCAGGAGCTTAAATACATTATCAAAGTGTATAACATAGACTGCAATGTCAAGGTGTGCATGAAAGAGATAAATTAATCTTTCAACCAGCCTTTGATACCGACCAATATCAATAAATTCTCTAACATCCTTTCTCGTTTTATGATTGCCCTTAAAAAGAGTACTCACAGGTTTACACCTTAATATTCATTTCTCTTCCAACAAATGAAGCATATATTTTCGTTCAGAAATAAATATTCCCTTATTTAACCTCATAATCTCTATATCCAAGGACATATTTTAGTTTTCCTAATAAACTCAATAGTTTAAATATTTCTTAAGTCTGGGTATTTCTTTATGATTTTCACCTATCACAACTAAATCATTAACATATACAATTGGAACAATGATCTTACAATTAATATGTTTGATAAGCACACTGTAATCTACAATCTTTTTTTGTAACCAAAAATTGACTACAGCTTCTCTTAATCTTCTAACCCAAGCCCATTGGTGACTGTTTTAGACTATACAAAGCTTTATTCAAGTGACATAACTTTTCTTCATTTTTTTGATTAGCAAAGCTTGGTGGAATCTCTAATATACATTTTTGCTTTTAATCCACCATGTAGGAAAGCATTTCTTATGTTAATTTGTTGAAGATAACATTAAGATTAGAGAAACATGATAAAGAATTCTTATTGAATTCATCTTGGCCATAAGTGGAAATGTTTCTTGGTAATCTATTCTAGATGTCTGAGGGAAACCCTTTGCTACAAATTTAGCTTATAGTCTTTCAATTGGGCCATTTTCCCAATGCTTCATAGTGAAAACCTATTTACATCCTACATGTTATTTTTTCAAAATTAGATTAGCAGGCTCTTAAGTTCCATGTTTGGCTAAGGCTTTCATCTCTTTTACCTTATTATTTTTCCATTTAGGATCATTAACAACTTCTTTTCATCTTGCCCTATAAACACAAAATCCAAAGAAGACAAGAAAACTATAAGCCAGAGATGGTGAGACAAAAAAAATACAAATGCAATATTGAGTACATGATCTAACTCCTTCCTTAACAACTATAAGAATGTCAAGGTCACTAGTACAAGAGTTATTAAGAGGGATTTTAATAACCAAATCATTAATACGATAGACAAATTGATTATCTAATTCCATATGAGTTGAGGTTGCCAAGTCTGTTGTTTGATTAGGTAGAGTATTCTCATATTTGTTTCTATAAGAATATCTAACAAGATCAAATATATCTAGTCTCCCAATTGTCCTATTAGAAGGTTCATCATCACTCCCATGCTCCCACTTCCTACTACCTCGCTTTCTCTATCTACTACGTATGTAAAAATCAATATTAGAAGCAGCAGGAGCCAAACCTAATGTCACCTCTTCTATACCTCTTCCCCTAAAGAGGTGACATATAAGGAAAATAGAATTTTTGGTCCTGAAATGTATACATTTATGCTTACATAAAATTTTCTAGTAGTGGGATAATAATGTTTAGACCAATTTAAGTATGGAAATATCCAACAAAAATACAATTTAGGGCTCTAGAATCAAGTTTTTCCCTCATTATACCTATGCACAAAGCAATCACAACTAGAAACTTTAGGAGAAACAATATAAGAGAAAATATTATAAATAAGCTCTTAGGAACATTTAAAATTAATCATTTTAAGAGGGGTGTGATACACAATAATAAGAATTGCATAACTCTAATAGAACCTAGGAACATTCATAGTGAATATAAGAGCTCAAGTAAGATAGTACTTACATAACTAGTCTAGTTTACAATCTCATTATTATCTAAATAAGTACAAAATACATTCTTCATACATTCAATACCATTATTAGTTAAAAATACCTTTAACTTGACATTAAACCAAGTAGTAACCATTTTATGAAAAGATTGAAATCATAAAAACACCTTTTTTTTTGCACGCATTAAATATATCCATATCATCTTACTATAACAATTATTAAGATCACAAACTATCAATGATCAGATAAAGAAACCATTGAGCCATTACCCTATTCATGTGAATGAATTATCTAAAAATAATTGAAGTTTAATTATTAATAATGGAATAAAAAGTTCTAGTATGCTTAACAAGCTCAAAAGCATCACAAACTTGATACTCTATATGGAATTGCTAAAATAAATTGGGGTAAAGCTTCTTCAAAATAGAAAATGATAGGTTGCGTAATCTCTTATATCATGGAATAATATGTTGATAAGAAAATCTTGATTCACCTATTAAAGCATCAACATTATAAGAAGAATCTTTTAGTAGTCGATATAATTAATCCACAACTTTACTATAGCCACTCATTTTCTCAGTGCTGAACTCCTATATAATATAATAAGAAGGATATAATTCAATTTATAGTTCAAATATCTTAGAAAAGAACTAACAAATAATAAATTATGTGAAAATTAGGAATGTGTAATGCAAGAGGCAAAGCAATGGAAGAATTGTCATTTAAGGAACCTTTCCCAATAATATGAGATAAAGATTCATTAGCTATACAAATTTTATTATGACATGAATAAGGAGAATAAGTTAAGAATTTAGTATGACTATTTGTCATATGATGCGAATCTTAAGAATCAATAATTTATAAATCATATGTGGCATCATGGTTATTTAGAGCAATTTAGTTAGTTTGAAGAGTATAATATAATATACATGATTGGGTAATATTAGAGGAAGGAGTGGAAACAACATTACTAGTGGAAGAAGACAAAAGTTTAGTCAGAAGGGATATAAGAGCTTATAATTTTTCATTGGATAGTTCACCTAAGGATTGATTCTCTCTCAGCAGCTTTATTTTAGTCTGCATAGACATGTATGCTTAAGGTCGTTTATTACCAAACCTTTCCCTCCTTAACCATGTATAGGCTAACCATGTGATTTCTAGTATATATTTTTTGTATGTCTTAGTTTGCCATATAATTACACTTTCTAGTGTATGGTTTTATGCTCCTTAAAGAATCACCTTTCATGATTTTGATTTATACAGATTTGAAGAATGAATCTACCAACATTCCATATTGTTCAATAGAGATAATTTGTAGCATAACACTCTATCTACTTTCTTTTTGTTATTTATGATTGTATATTTGTCTTAAAAGAGGGAAAAGGATATCATTAAAGAACTTGGACTCTAATATGATCACACTTCTTATTTATACCACTTAAAAAATTGTACACACATTCTTTGTTAAATAACTCTTGAAATCTGGTTGCATCAGTTGCATAGGATGTTTGAAAATCCTTATCATAGTAAAAAAATTTCTACAACACCTTAATTTTTTAAAAATATTCATAAATCATCAATTCTTTTTGTCTGGTTTCATGAAGTTTCTTCCATAGTTCCTATATCTAGTCACATTCCTTGGTTTAGAATATGTCTATGAAGCTACATCATAGATCTTTTGAGTAGTATCTAGTAGAAAAAAAAACATCAAACATCGTGTAATTATTAGTTGCGTACAATTAGTTAACTATAACATGATAAAAGAATTTTAAGACTCTCAATTGGTCAGTCTAAGATCTATCAATTTCGATTTTAGCTTTCCACTATTGATATGATTTTATGAATCTTTAGCCTGAGTGAATAGTAAGTAAGATTAAGACCAGGCAAGAACATTTATCCCATCTAATTTAATAAGATCAATTTGGAGAGAGGGATTACCATTGAAAAGTCTGAAATTAGGAACTATTTTGGTCAACCAAGCTCTTAGAAGGGTCTTTCCACTTTCTATTAATACCTAAAAGAAATTGATATGTTAAAAACATAAATAATTGTGACTGAAATTTTTGAAAACAAAAAGGTTGTTAAGGATTTAATATGAAAGAATCCAAGTTAGAACAACCTCTATGGGCCTTTAATAACTTCAATTACTAATGAAATTTTTATTCTAAATAGTGGAAATAAAAAATCTTAATAGATAATCACTTTGATGTCATGTAAATTTTTAAGGAAAAGAGATTTAAGAAAAATTATAGTTCTCATACCTAATTATATATTTATACTTAACTAAGATCTATACAAAAAAGAAAATATATAATTAGAAAAATGCAACTATCAATCTGATAAGGAATATACAACTATCCCCTTTGATTTATTCCTAAATAACATGTATACATTTGTTAACAGAGATCAATTTCTTAAGTCAAACAAGCCATGAAATAGATAATTACATATAAAGGAATTGATAGATGCATATTTGACTATAATTATACACCTATGTTTGATGTATTTTACTTTATATTTTATATTTTTATTGTATATTTGGTACTTAATTCTCTCCAAGTGCATTTATAGGTGATAATTGCCTTTATGGATCAAAAGGAGACAAATTCGGATGAAATCAAGACATAAAATGAAGTTTTGAAGCATCTTGGACATAAACAATCATATTTGTAGACGTGTAAGTCTTTGTGAACGTATAAAGTCACAATTTTAGGAGTTTGTGGAGCTACACGAGCACTTACACTAACATGTAAGTGACTGTGTGTGTCCCAATAACCCTAGTTTTTACTATAAAAGGATGTGAATGGAGGCAAATTATGGAGAGCCAACTTTTACATTAGATTTCAAATGTGAGAAACTCAGAAAGGTGACGATAAAGATCCAGAGACAATGAAAACAAAAGGTTAAAATCAAAAGAGATTCGATAGAAGGCTACATCAAATCCAACTTGCAAAAAGAGTTTATAGAATAGAAGGAAGATTTAGAATTATGAACTCTTTGTTTTCTATTAGTTTTTCTACATGTTTATATTTGATTTCATTTTCTATTATAAGTAACTAAATGTTTTTTAATGTCTAAGTGTGATGAACCCCAGTTTGTGATATAATATGTCTCTATCTTTTATTTAAAGTAATTGATTTGATTGACTTATTGTTATTCAATTATGAGTTTTATGCTTATTCTAATACATCTGGAATATTATTGCATGATTTGATTTCATATAATTAAGATTAAAAAATCTTTTTTATGATAGATCTAACATAATTGAAAGGAGTTGATTACAAGCCTAGAGATAGGTCGATATACATCCTCCAGGTTAAGGTCAAACCTAATAATGGGATTCATAAATCGATAACACAATCCTAGGAACTTTAACTAGAAAGATTTCGGTTAATCAACTTATGGATTAGTTGATAGTAGTCTCGAGAGATTTATTAACATAAGATAGGATTTTTCACGGTTCAATAGTCAATAAAATAATTGCATGATAAAAGGTTAATTATTTAATAGTTTTTAGGGGGATTCATCACTTAGACACTAATATTTGATATTGAGTATTCTAAGTAATTTCCTTTATCTTCTGCGTTCATCATTGTTTTCGATTTTAGTTTATTTATTAAGTTTTATTTTTTATTAAAACCAAACATCAAATTCGTATGATAGATAATAGGAGAAGAGTAATTACTAATACTACTATCTTTGTGGGATCAACCAATACTTGTATGTGCTAGCTAAAGCTATGCCGTGTATTTGCAGTTAATTCAAATATCGATAACAAAAAAATTATCAATCAAGTTTTTCAGTGTTGGTGTCGGGGACGGTAATATTAGGAAAGCCTAGATTTTATTAATCTAACCATTTATTTATTTTTGTAATTTGTAATTTGTATTTATTTTTATTTTTATTGCATCTCATTATATTGTTGACTTATTCATTTAATTATCTTTTAAATTTCTCTACTTTAATTTTTAGTTTGTGACTTATTATTAGGATATTGAGATTTAATGTCACACAACTCACAATTAAAGGATGGAACAGACAGTACTCTTACGGGAGCTACGATGTGTCTTCGCAATATGTAATGTCACCATGTTAGAAAAAGCGGTTTCCTCACATGTTTTTGGAAGCTCAATCGATGTCTATGACGTTTTGGGACATTTATGGGAGTAATGATTACAGTCATGAATGTTGGGCACTAACCTATATGTAGGAGCAACCAAGCATGTACAACCAACTTTAAGGTGTATCATACAAGAATATGTATAATTCAAAGTGGAACAAACCTTACACATATGGATGGAATAACTACACTCCAATTGAATATGTACAACAACAGCAGCAATACGAAAGTATTACAGATAAATTATTAGAATACCTTGCCAAGAGTGTAGTTAGTTGACGTAAAGTCAGGCAAGATTTTCTTTACTTGAATATGATGAGCATAATACCTCACACTATTTGAGCTCCTTAATGTCTCAAAGGCAAGAAGATATGGCAGTCGATTTCATGAATGAAGATAAATTTCAAGAAAATGAGGAGGTAATTGCTGCTTTGAAAGATATAATGGTTAATTTTATTCAAGAATCAAATATGAGGCATTAGGAAACAAAGGCTCGTATAGAAAATATGGTGAATTGGATCGAATAGCTGATGAAGATATTAATTGATGAACTACAGGTGGTTTTCTTAATACTACTAGAACAGATCTTAAAGAACATGGAATAACAATCACCTTTAAGAGCGAAAAAGAGGTTTCAAAAGAAGAAGAAGAAGAAAAAGAAGCCGCTGTCTAAGAAGAGGAAGTAGAGGAGTGGCACGAGATAACTAAAGAAGAAGAACAACTAGAAACCTTTGTCCAGGAAGAAGAAGAAGAAGAAGAAGAAGAAGGTAGTTAAGGAAGAATTGGCAGAGGAACCAAATAAGGAGACTACTGATGAGTCATTGGTAGCCATCTTAAGTACGGAGGGTTCCTACTTCCTCCAAGACAAACTACATATGTCAACAACAGATTCAGGGAATTTCATTATCCCTTATTTTATTAACATTTTGTTATTAAAAAAAGCATTAATGGAGTCTATTAGAATTATTAATTTGATAAATTATGCTCTTGTGATCATCTTGCAACATGTGGCTTATTTATAGGCTATGAAACCACTTTATGGAGAAAAGTGTGGAAGCAAGCCACTGATTATAGATCCAGGATGACAGAAACGTGCTGGGCACGTCGAGCTAACGACGTTAAATAAGCGATGTATGGGAGGCAACCCATAAATTAAGATAGATTTTGTTTTCAATTCTATTTCATGTTGTTTCCATTTTGGTGTTAGCATAAGACTTTAATGTTGTTTTCTTTTACGTTATTTCCATTTTCATATTTCGTCTTTATCTTCTTTATTGTTATTTTTATTTTATTTTCCCATTTTCTTTATATTTTGCTAGTATGTTAGTAATCATATCAGATCAATTGTCCCAAACTCATGAAAATCAGAATCAGAACAACTTAATACTTAGGGAAGTACCAAACTCCACTTTCTCACTTATTTTATATGCTTACATTGTGTACATTGGGGATAATATGCAATTTTAAGTGTAGGAAAGGGGTCGCTAATTTTCTTAAGTTTATTATAATCTTTATTATTAAATTTTATTAACTGATATTCTGGATTAGTTGAAATCAATCCTTAAATACTTTATTTCCTTATCGAATATTAATTTGAATTAGTATGCAAAAGGATGATGGTTAGAATAAAATTATTTTTATAAGTCATTTTTTTAGTAGTCATTGAAATAGTCAATTTGAATGAAAATTGCATATTATTTATACACATAAGACCAATTTTTTATGAGCTTTTGAGCCTAAAAGAAATTTTTCAAAATTTTAAGCTCTTTTATTTCTTTCATGTTTGTTAGCATATACAGCTGAATAATTTTAGAACTTATTTTTATTATGCATATTGAAACTACATTTGTTAAATTAGAAGCATTGAAATGATAAAGGCAATTAGATTCAACGATTTGTTTAAGCCTAGTTCTTTGATAACAATCTTACCTTAATTTATCTTTAGGAATAACCAAGTGAAGCCCTAGCATTTTTATTAATTATACCCAATTATTGGCCGTTATCCTATTTTTCTTTGAAACTTTTTTATTGTTTTGAACTCTAAAGGTTATTTACATTGTTTGATTGTTTGAAACTTGAAATTTTAAATCCAAAATTTCCTCAATTGTGGTACGGGATGAATGCTCAAATGGATTAAAAAAATTTGCGAGCATAGAAAATAAAAGAATAATTATGTAGTACCATTGGTTTATTAATGAAAGGAACTCTGCATATTGTGAACAAGTTTCTTGTAATGTCTCTTTAGTAAATTTCCTTCAAATCAGCCCTTTTAATATCCCAATCATAACTTACCTAAGCCCTATTACAACCCTATAAAAATCTTTTGATTTTTGTTTCTAGTTTATACATAAGTGGTGGAGATGTGATAATATTGCAAGCCTATGGTAAGAGTTCTACTATGCGTTGATTTAAGAGTTTGATACTTTTCACCTTAAACACATGAGTATATTGAGTGAAATCTTGGTAAGGGTGTAAAAGTTTATGCTTTTGATTTCAATGAGATTATTGATGTGATTATTATTAATATTGACTTAGGAAGTTGGTTTTAGGATAACTTGAATCTAATTGTATGTTAATTTGAATAATATGATAGAAGGATTTATAGTATGAATGGATAGATTGAAATTAATTAAGGAGAGTCGACTCTTACATGAGATTTCAAATGTGAGAAACTCAGAGAGGTGATGATAAAGATCTAGGGATAAGGAAAACACAAAGTTAACATCAAAAGAGATTCGATAAAAGGCTACATCAAATCCAAACTTACAAGAAGAGTAAATATAATAGAAGGGAGATTTAGAATTATGAACTCTTTATTTTCTATTAGTTTTTCTGCATGTTTATATTTGATTTCATTTTCTATTATGAGTAACTAAACTCTTTTTAGTATTTAGGTGTGATGAACCCTAGTTCATGATACAATATGTCTTAATCCTTATTCAATACAGTTGTTTTGATTGATTTATCATAATTTAGTTTTGAGTTTTATGCATATTCTAATATATCCGAAATATTAGCGTGTGATTTGATTTCATATAATTGAGATTGAGAAATTCATTGTATGAATAGATTTACCATAATTGAAAGGAGTTAATTGCAAACCTAGAAATAGGTCGACATAAATCCTCTGGATTAAGGTCAAACGTAATAGTAGAATTCATAAATCGATAACGTAATCCTAGGAAATTTAACGAGAAAGATTTCGATTAATCAACCTATGGATTAGTTGTTAGTAGTATCGAGAGAGTTATTAACATAAGATAGGAATTTCCACTGTTGGACCCCAAAACTTTTCTTAGAAGTTAGAACTATTATATGTGAAATGTTGGAAGTGGTAAGCT
>JANQAP020000097.1:1818269-1835608 GCA_026874005.2 Erythroxylum coriaceum
CTTATAAGCTTGGGCTCTTTTGATACTTAAGTTACATGCCAAAAATGCCCTCAATTCATTCTTATGCATTTATTTCAAATCTCATGCTTATTCCATAAACTATTATGCTTAATTTAAAGAAAAAATTTCGGGGGCCAACAGGTTTCATGAAAAACAATTCAATAGAACATTAAAATCATCATCATTCAAATACTCAATCAATCCATACAAAATAATATAATTAATTTCTAATGAGAGAAAAAATAATAAAAGAATACTTAACCTCGGTCGTCGGCGTTGATGTCACCTCTAAACCGGCGTCGGGAACTTAAACTTCCATAGGTCTCTCTAAAGAAAATAGTTCAGCCCACTTAAATAACCCTACTGAAGCCCCCTTCGGTTCTTCATTCACTACCGTAAGCTTCTCTTCTCCTCACTCCTATTCATTGATTTGACAAATAAAGATTAAGGTCCACCTTACAATTCACACTTTTTTCCTCTCCCGCGACTCTCTTCTGTTTTCTAGTCATGCTACTGTTTGTTCTCTTCTTTTGTTTTTGCCCCTCAACTGTAGCTTTGATGTGACGATTTAATTCAACGGACCACACTCACTATTCATACAACTTAAAAACCTAAGCATGAAATGCAGTATATATGTTGCGTTGAACGCATACGCTTGCATTCAATGCAAAACACAAATGTATGTGTTGCGTTTAACGCATACGCATTGCATTTAACGTAACTTTTCCCAGTCGCTGCGTTTTGTTCATATACTGCTCTTTGGACGTTGTCGTTTAACTCCTTAATGTGTTATTGTTTCACTCCTTGCTTATTTATCTGCTGTCACATGCGTTTTGCCTTCTTCTTTGCATTTTGATTTTTTTCTTCTTCTTGTCTTTTAATTTTCTTCTTCTTGCTCTATGAAGACAAGTGAAATTAATCTTGGAAAACAACCCAAATGTACTGCTTTCGACTCACTTTAATTTCTTTGCTTCCAAATTGTACCTAAAATCATATATAAATTAAAGTGAGTATCTTAAGCATTTTAGTATCATTAATTTCTAAGTGTAAAGGATTAAATGTATGAACAATTAAACACATATCTATTTCCCCTACACTTAGCTTTTGGCCATCGTCAGGCAAAACATCCAAATTAAGCTCAAAGACTCGAAACATTTACTCAATTCCCATATTTTCCAAGACTATATAATCATAACCAAAGATGAATGAATTTCAAAAATCATAGCAAGAATTCAACATTCAATGCTTCTACTCATGATCAATTAACAAGCATCATCTTCAGAAACCGAGCAATCTAATGGTAGACTCGGAAAATGTGTTTAAGTAAAATATATCTTTAAGTACACTTATCACCATTCATAATCATGACAATCCATAACTTTGCATATCATTTCATTTCTACACCATTATAATTCACATGCAAAATCATGAATCAAAGGACTTTTCAAGGTTGTAATATGGGTAAAGGTGAGGTGAGATGTGTTTGGGTCAAGTAGCATGAAAGCCATTAAGCTAGTGAAACAAAGCAACACTCATAAAAAACTGGGTACTATCAGCTATGATGAATGCAACATTTATATTCCACAATCCAATTCAACTCTCACACACGAACCACATGAAGCATATACCAATCCGAAGGAATCCTCATACAATTTATGCCAACAATACTTTGAAACCACAAGAGTGAACCTTCTAAGCCAACATCTACCTCGTATTTAACATACTCAAATAACATATTCATTACAACTTTAAGAAGATGCATTAATTATGAATAACTTTGCAAACTCATATTCACTTCTTCCTTGATAAATTTATTTTTTTTCTTTATTTTTCTTTTTCTTTCTTTCTTTCTTTTTCATTTTCTTTTCTTTTCTTGTGCTTTTCTCTTTTCTTTCTTTCTTTTCCTTTCTTTTCTTTTTTAACATTAAAAGAAACTACATTAACATGGGAATTTCAATGATAAGACATAAGAAAACATCCCAACATTAACTAACCCTCACATATGTACACCCCCCACACTTAGAATTTTGTACATTCCCAAACTCAACAATCACAAATGTTCCAGCAGCTTTATAACTTGGGTAGGACATTTGGTTAAGCATAAAGCATGTAATGTGGTTGATACAAAAAAAAAGTATAAAGCTCAAAGGGGGTTAATAAGGGAAAAATCATGTCAATAGGGTAGGTTATTTGGCTAATGTAGTTTATGAAAAACAAACAATGCCTAATCGTATCCATGTTAATGCATATGATAAAAATGTGGTATCAAATAGAAATTCAACGCAAAATTAGGATGTACATGTCATGAAGGTCACACATTATCAAAAGACAATGAGACTGATATGAATGTGTCAGTCTAATAAAGCTTAAAATCTCACTGGCTTTGTCTACCATTAGTCACTACTATTTTAAACATAATGCACATTAACCAATCACAAGAGCAAAAGTACATGCCAAAGTTGCTATGAAATTCTCCAGTCAATTCATTCTTTACTCATGATTAAATAATCCTATAAGCAATAGAAAACGAGAAAATGTTTCTTTGTTTGTTTTATTCTTTCTCTCATTTTGATTGAAAACTTAAAAACATGCAAAAATAAACCGACAAAGAAACACACATGCATAAAAAAAATAAATGTGAAATTTTAAAAGCAAAGAAAATTACTTCCCTTGGGTTGTCTCCTAAAAAGCGCCTTTATTTAGGATTACTGGCTCGACTCCTTCTTCTCCTCACGTGAAAAAATTATGATCTTTTGATGGCACATGCAGTTCTTCAACATGAGGTTCTTCAGGATATGGTCTTGGTTGATAATCGTTCCCATTTAGCTCCTTCCCTATCCTCAGACTTTCAATCTCGATTGAGTCCATGCACTCGGTAAATATTTCAAACATCTCTTTACCTTTTTCTTCCTCGTTTAGTTCCTTCAATCTGCTATGTAAAGGTGAAGAGGTAGTTTCAAAAATAATCATATACTCAGTATTTACCTCCGAGCTAAATGATATGTTCCTTTTGGCTTTGAGCTCCCTCTCAACTTCTTCTTCACAAACAATTCGTTAAGGGTTGACCTCAAATTTCTCAAGCTCCTCTTCACTCTGTAAAGTTTCCACGCTAATATCCATTGGGTACTCCTCAGGTTGATATGGTTGCATCTCTTTGCTTTGGGATGCTAAGTGGTTGATAGCTTCAATTAATTGATCCACCTGGCTTGTCAAGCTATGGATTCTAAAACTTGTTTCCTGCTGGAATTGTAAAGTGTTAGCAACATACAGATTAACTAATTCTTCCAAGGATGTACCTAAGTCTTAATAGGAAGCTTCTAGTATTTACAGGAATTGTTAAGCTTCCTACAAACTATCATGGAAGTAATTCGGCTGATTATCCCATCCATAACAAAAGTTAGGTTGATCGGTCCAAACATTGTTATAGGATTGAGAATATGAATTAAAGAAAAAATTACTTTCATCTATATCGAAAAAATTTTTTAATCACAAACACGAAACAAAAAAATGAAAAGATCACGAAATAACTAAAAACAAATCAATTACAAACAAATAAATACAAAACATCAATTAAAATCATAAACAAAAACTAAACATCATACTCCCCGATAACGGTGCCAAAATTTGAAAGGCATGTTGTAACGTTAGTCAAAATAAAATAACTAGACTACTACTATAGTAGTGGTGAGTCTAGGTCGATCCTACGAAGAATGTGTAAAAAGTTAGTGAAATGAAATTAATCGGTGTTTAGGAAAATTAGGAGGGGGTTAGATTTTGGAGTAGGAAAATAAAATGAAAGTAACTAATAAAAATAAATTAAAGAAAACATGCAAAAAATGATAAAATTAGGGAATTCGGTAGGGATCCGATTCTTCAAGTCAATCTCAGCTACACCCTGATTAAGCATAATTCATTAATTTGTTGTTCTTTTATCTCTCTCAGCAATTATCGGTCGTAGATTAACATTAAGCTATGTTAATCCCAATTTTTCTTTAGATCCTAGTTAATTATGAAGCGCTTGTTAATTAACCCTAGCTATCGAGAAACCTAGAATAAGCTCTTTAAATTTATCCAGACAATCGCCTTATGAATCAAAAAAATAGACCATTCTAGGTAATAATCACACAAGCTCAGATTATTTAACCTATGTTATGTTATCTTTAATGATTCGGAACCATTAGTTGCTACATATGAATAAGGAATACAACGATTATGTATTCCATTCGATTCTAGCAATGGGTTTTCATGAAAAATGATTCAATAGAGCATTAAAATTATCATCATTCAAATACCCAATCAATCCACACAAGATATCATAATCAAATTCAAATGAGAGAAAGAAACAACAAAACAATAAAAAAAATACCTAACCCTGGTCATCGACATTGATGTCACCTCCAAACTGGTGTCAGGAACTTAACCTTCCATGGGTCTCTCCAAAGAAAATGGTTCAGCTCACTCAAATAACCTTACCGAAGCACGCTTCAGTTCTTCACTCACTGTCGCAAGCTTCTTTTCTCCTCACTCCTATTCATTGATTTGACAAATAAAGATTAAGGTCCACCCTACTATTAATGCCTCTTTCCTCTCCTGCAGCTCTCTTATGTTTTCCAGCCACACTACTATTTGTTCTCTTCTTTTGTTTCTACCCCTCAATTGTAGCTTTGATGTGACGATTTAATTCAATGGACAACATTCACGGTTCACACAACTTAAAAACCTAAGCATGAAACGCGGCATATGCGTTGTGTTGAAAGCATACGCTTGTGTTCAACGCAAAACACAAACATATGTGTTGCGTTACTTTTCCCAATTGCTACATTTTGCTCATCTACTACTGCTTGGACGTCACTGTTTAGCTCCTTAATATGCTATCTTTTCATTCTTTGCTTATTCATCTGCTGTCACATGCGTTTTGCCTTCTTCTTTGTATCTGATTTTTTTCTTCTTCTTGTCATTTAATTTTCTTCTTCTTACTCCATGAAGACAAGTGAAAATTAATCTTTAGAAAATGACCCAAATGTAGTACTTTCGACTCACTTTAATTTTTTTGCTTCCAAATTATACCTAAAATCATGTATGAATTAAAATGAGTATCTTAAGCATTTTCGTATCATTAATCGCTAAGTGTAAATGATTAAATGTATCAACAATTAAACACATATCAATTATTGGAAATGGAAATTGTTGAATATTGTTGGAAATAGAAATTGTTTATGTATGTTTTGTAATTGTTGGAAATGGAAATTGTTTTATAAATGTTTTGTGATTATTGGAAATGGAAATTGTTGGAAATTGTTAGAAATGGAAATTATTTTATGAATGTTTTGTGATTATTAGAAATGGAAATTGTTTATGATTGTTGGAAATGGAAATTGTTTGTGATTGTTGGAAATAGAAATTGTTTTATAAATGATTTATAATTATTAGAAATTGAAATTTTTGAAAATTGTTAGAAATGGAAATAGTTTATATATGTTTTGTGATTGTTGGAAATGGAAATTGTTTATGAATGTTTTGTGATTATCAGAAATGGAAATTGTTGAAAATTGGTAGAAATGAAAATTGTTTTATGAATGTTTTGTGATTACTAGAAATAGAAATTGTTTATGTATATTTTGTGATTGTTGGGAATAGAAATTGTTTTATGAATGTTTTGTGATTATCGGAAATGGAAATTGTTGAAAATTGTTGGAAATAGAAATTGTGAGAAATGGAAATTGTTACGTATATTTTGTGATTGCTGAAAATGGAAATTATTTTATGTATATTTTGTGATTGTTGGAAATGAAAATTGTTTTATGAATGTTTTGTGATTCTTGGAAATGGAAATTGTCAAAAATTGTTGGAGATGAAAATTGTTTTATGCATGTTTTGTGATTATTGGAAATGGAAATTGTTGAAAATTATTAGAAATAGAAATTATTTATGTATATTTTCTGATTTCTGGAAATGAAAATTATTTATATATGTTTTGTGTAATTATACATGTTGAATAATTGAATTGTTAGTTTTTGACTTAGAGTGAATTGTGTTTAATGAAATTGAATTGTGTATGATGTAATCATACAAAATGAGTTATATTATATAAGATGGATATGAATATTGTGTAATGAAATTATGTGCTATTTATTTTGATATATGCATTCATTATTTTTACAGATAAATGGAAGGAAGTTCAAGTACTCCTAATCAACCCACTTCAAGAAGATACAGTGATCTAGCTTGGGCTCATGCTACATTGGTTCTCGGTATGAGGAACCATACTATTTACTTGTTTTGTAACAAGCATTTGAAAGTTTGAGGAATCACCCGATTAAAGAAACATTTAGCTGGGGTTAAAGGAGATGTAGAACCCTGTAAAAAAGTAAGTTATGATGTGAAGTGGCTAATAAAAACATTGCTTAAAGAATATCAACACGAGAGAGTTAAAAGGGAAAGGTTGAATTTTGATATTGGTAGTGGAAGTTCATTTTCTAATTTCTGTGGTGATTGTGGAAATGTTGAAGGTGGTAGTGGTAGTGATGGTAGTGGTACTGATAATGTTTCATCTCAGGCACAAGAAGAAGTACCTGAACCTGATGTCAGGAAGAGAAGAAGGCAGGTGACTAGTTTTTTTTCACCACGAGCAACTCCTGGAGGCCAACCTTCAATTTGTAGTGCAATACAATCAAGAGATGCGACTCACAATATCGATATGGCAGTAGCTAGATGATTGTTAGGTTGTCATTTTAAACTCATTTGGTATATGAATCTCTCTCATGTATTGAAATTATTATTCAAAATTTATGGATTTGTTCCTTAATTTTTTCCAGATGAAATTGAGTTAAAAAGATGTCAGGAAAGTGAAGATAATTCGAAATTCCAGTCTGGCAGAAAATTCATTGACTACACGTAGGCACGTGCTAGGACAGAAACAATCTGTAGAATTTGTTTTCAAGTTCAAATTTGAGATTTTCATAATCTTTAAAGATCATATTGCTATCTTATCAATGGAGATCTGCAACTTGAAGGGGAATAAGGATTATCTGCTAAAAATCACAAGAAGGAGAATAGAAGAAATCGAAATAGCATAAAAAGACATTCACGTGTACTGTTCACGCAGCATAGTTTAGGGATAGTTTACATTTTCTGCATTCTTTTCTTCTGGTTTTCTTAGGTTTCTTAATTTCTACAGTATTTCTCTAGGAATTTTTGAAATTTCTATGAAAGACCAGGGATGGAGACTTTACAATTGGCTATTTCTTTGTTTTTCACTTTCATTATGAGTAGCTAAATTCCTTTTCTTAGTTGAGGGAAATCATGTTATCATCTATTATGTGTGAGATGTTCCAATAAAGTTTTTTTGTTGATAAATATTGAGTGCCTTTTGAATTTCTTTATATAATTGAATTGATTGATTTCTAGGTGTGCAACTAGGAATTGATTTGTTTAATAGTTAGATTAATAAAATATGACGTTCATTTTTGTTAATCACAAGTGGCAATTAGGATTACCTTCTTTACATTAGAGTGGGAAATTCTAAGAAGAAACTCATCTTGATTGAATGCATGTAGTACATGTATTATCTTGTTCATTGATTTCTTAGTTTTTAAAGCTATTACTCAATAGAACTTACAATCGTATCTAGGTTATTGAGTGATAAGAATGTTCAAAATACATGTTTCTAGTCATTTACACTTAAGAGAAAACATCACCCAATAAATGTTTATTGATGAACTGAAATTTATATCAAGGATCCATAGTAATGTGATAACATTGGTGACCCGAAACCAAGGTTTGTCTATTAAATTTTCAAATCCAATTACTTTTATTAATTTTCAATTTCTTATCATCTTTTTCTTAAATTGCTGTGAATTAAAACCCCCCATTTTCATCACTCGATTTTGGTTTGAACTTGTACAATCTTTGCCATTAAAATTCCTCGTGGGAATGATACCCACTTTCCACTACTACATTAATTTGTATTGACAGAAGTTGGTTTCTTTTTGAATTTGGTTGCAAGCGACAACAATACCAATGCTAGTATGATATAGGTTCATCATTCAATACTTCTCAGTCTTATTATTATCAACCTATGATGGATGCAATAACCTTTTATGGTCTGGGATACAAAGGTCTTTCGATTGATGACTTAAGAGGTAAACTTTTGAGTTGTTTTATTTCTAAAATTAGAAATTATTTGGAAGAAAAAAGAGTGAATTAGGCTACTTATGGATGTTCAATCATATGTGATGGTTGGACAAATAGAAGACAAGAGCCTATTATTAATTTTTTAGTTTATTCTATAAATGGCTCTATGTTTTTGAAATATATTAATGCATCTGTCCTTATTAGGAATACTAAGAATTATTTTGCAATATTTGATGAAATTGTGAATGAAGTAGGGCCAGAAGTTCAGTTTATTACTGACAATGATTCCGCTTATAAAGTGGCAGGAAAAAGGTTGCAGCATAAGTATTATTCTTTTTTTTGGACTCTTTATGTTGCACACTGCATTAACCTAATGCTGGAGAATATAGGGGATCCTAAGTATTTTCCTGTTATTGATGAGACTATGCAGAAAGCTAAAAAGGTGACCAAGTTCATCTATAATCGTGCATGGGTATTAAATTTAATGAGAAAGGAATTTACCAATGGTAGGAATTTGTGTCGTCCTATTGTGACAAGATTTGCAACAAATTTCTCATCACTTCAGTCTTTTGTTACGATGAAGAAAGAGTTAAGAAAAATGTTTACAAGTGATAAATGGATTGCATCTCATGATGCTAGGTCTAATGCTGGAGTGGAGGTTTGTAAAATTATATTAGAAGATAGAGAATTTTTGTCTCAATGCTAATTTATTATCCGATTTTGTGAGCCTTTGGTAAGGGTGCTTCGCTTAGCTGATAGTGAAGAAAAGCCAATAATGGGTTATTTATTTGATGCCATAGAGAGAGCGACGGAAGCAATCAAGACTAATATGAAACATAAGCCTTCTTTTTACACATCATATCTTTCAATCATTAATGAGAGAAGGGAAAGACAACTTTCTTCTCCGTTGTTTACAGCTGGGACGTTTTTTAATCCTAGTGTCTATTTTAGACTGGATCTTACTAAGCAAGCTAAAGTTAATAAAGGAATGCTTTTAACTATTACAACAATTGTTAGCATTGACGCAATGCAAGATCTCTTAAGCTCACAAATAGAGCTTTATAAGTTGTCTTAAGGGAATTTTGAAATGCCGATTACTATTTGACAAAGAAGAAAGCTTTCTCCAGGTATTAGTTGTTTCCTTGTACTTATTTGTTGAAATTAATTATCAATTTATTTTGTTTATAATGCTACTTTTGTTATCTTACAACTTACAGTTTCTTGGTGGGATCAATTTGGAAATGATGTTCTCGAATTGAAAAGGTTTGCAATTCAGATTTTAAGTCAATACAATAGGTTGTGAATGAAACTTGAGCATATTTAAATTTATCCAAGCCAAGAAAACTCCAAATGATAACTGGGGTCAGTGTAGTTATAGTGGGTATCCTCCTGTAAACAATTGAATTTTATTCCAGGTTTTTTTTTTCTTCTTTTAATTTTACTTATATTTGATTTATATGTTAAATTTTACATATGTAATGTAGCTATAAAATTTTTTGTTTCAGGTTTTTACATATGTAATGTAGCTGTAAAATTTTTTGTTTCAGGTTTAACTTCTACTTGATTGTTTCCTCATCATGAACTTTTGTTGTAAATTGTAATAGTTTGAAAGTTAAGGATACTTATTGTTCTTTTTATTGGATGTTTTGATGTAATTATTATTTATTATATAATGAAATTGTATTATTATAATATTTTAAATACTTTGTATTATTCTTAATTTTATATTTGTATGATGATGATTTTGTTTTTTCATATTAATTGTGATTATTATTTATATGTGAAATATTTAAAAAATTATTGTTATTTCATATTAATTGTGATTATTATTTAAAATTATGATTTTTGGAGACAGAGTTGATGTAAACTTATAAAATATACAGTACAACTGTACAATATACCAATGGACTATTTTGCAAATTTTAAAAAAGTTCAGAAACTGTTTCATAAATTTAAAAATTATCTGAAACGGTATCTGGTATTGACCAGTAATGATACAGTACCGTACCAAAACTCAATTTGGTACAAAGTCTGGTACGATATTCGCAACTTTGATAAAGATACACCACATCTATATATATATATATATATAGTTAGTTTTAAAGAATAAACCCCCAACATTTTTAGATTCTTTAATATATATGTTGGGGGCTTATTCTTTAAAACTAAATCATACGAAAAATTTTAAATTAAAATGATTAGTTTGTATCTTAATTTCACTTTTTCATAATAATTTAAATTGAAATAATTTCTTTTAGTTAAACTGACACAAGCTTGTTATATGTATTGATAAATAAGATGAAGAAAATTAACAAGGTATATAAATAATAATTTTAATTCTTCAATTCAAAGATATGATTATTCTCTAATAGAATTAGTGCTATATTTTATTTATATTCTTAAATTCATGTAAATAAAATTGACAAAAATTCAAATGAATACATGAATAGGTGAACTGAATCTCAAAATTCAAATGAATACATCATTAGATGAAATGAATCTTTTCCACCAATTAAGTTGTTTTTGGAGACCAAGTTTTACATTATTAATGAAAAATATTATGTAGTTTCTTTTTATGGCTTCTCTCTGAGTTCTCTCTCTCCTAAAAGCTTAATTCTTGGATAATGTAATCTTGGTCATATGTATTATAAATGATATCAAGTCATATTACATTTTTTTGTAGACATCCATTACTTTTTACAAAAGATATTGAAAATATAAATTCAATCATACGCTCCTATAATTTGGTCCATAATAAGAGTTTAAATTTGTAATACAAGAATTGTGTACTACTAATTTTAAAACCAAAATGTTTAAGGAAGTAAATCACTCCTACATCTGCCTTATACCCCAAAAGCAAAACCCACCATCCATAATAGAGTTCAGACCCATATCCTATTGGACAACATTGTATAAGGTTATTGCTAAGCTATATGCTATGAGGCTCAAAGTATCGTTTAAAGAAGTTATAAATCCTGCTCAAGGGGCATTCTTACCAAAGAGAAATATTGGAGATAAAATAGTCATTTTATAGGAGTTGTTCGGGGAATACATGATAGTAGTGTTTCGTATGATATTTTATGATTTAATTTGTTATGTGTTGTGTGTTAAATTGAGTGTTTAGTATGCATTTAGGGTTTAATTAGATTAGTTTGTGTGTTTAAGTGTTTTTATGGGTTAGTTTGAATCTTTGAGATTAAATTGTATATTTTTGAGGTACTTTGATATGTGTTCTAGTAGTGCAGGGTAAACAAGGAAGAATGGTGAAGATTTAAAGAGTTTTGGACTAAAAGACATAGGTCACGATCGTGCACCACGAGCCATGGTCGTGGCAGAGAGTGACGAGTCAAGCCACGATCGTGCACTTCAGGCCAGGATCGTATCAGAAAGGAAAAAGTACTTGCCATGATCGTGCACTATGTCGATCTGACAGAAAAACTCAAGTTTCAGATAAATTTTTGGACCGTTTCGACCCTGACTTTGACCTAGAGCCTCGAAGATATAAATAGATTATAATGAACAGCCGCCAAAGGAGAGAAGAGAGAGTCGAAAGAACTGCACAAACATGAAATTCTGCTAAAAATATGAGTGAAAACCTAGATAGAGATCAGTCGATCGAGGAAGGAGACAAAGGAAGAGAGGCACGGAGATACGCTGGACATGATGTACTTCCCGAAACAATTGGTTTCCCGCAGTCTTGACTCCGAGATCCATTCCGATAGTATATTCTAGTTTTTATTTCAATTTCATTGATGTATGGAATTTTGAGATTGATTATAAATATTTGTCGTTGAGTGTTGATGCTTTTTTTTCTAAACTCACCATTAAGTTTAATTAATTCTGAGATTAATAAAATTATTTTGATTGTGTTTTGTTTTGATTTATTGTGATTCAATTTGATTCTTTATAATTGGGTAATAAATTGAGAGGGTGAGCCAGTAAAAATCATCTATTTAGATTAACAAGAGTTAGGTAAATCGATAGGTAGAGAATTGAATCAAACTGGTGGAGTTGTGTAACGAAAGATCGAGCACGAATTCTCAGTAGGTTAATAGACAGCATTAGAACTAATTTAGGTTTTGGACAAATTGCAGATCGAGAGATTGAAATTTCCATAATTTGAATTAGGGATTATTAATTAGGGTTCAGAATTATAACTCAAGAGAGAGTAATTTACCCTAGGTTCGTCTAGGCTAGTTAAGTTAGCAAATTTCATAATTCGGTAATTTTCTTTAATTTCAAATAAATTCCCCCTTTCTCTTAATTGTTCACTTCTATGTTAGATTTCGGATCACTCGTGTGAATTCGCTTTGTTCATTCTTTGGGTGTTTTAATTCTTGTACTTGTTTCTTATTTGATTTAAATTTCTGCAGTAGTTATTAGTTTTGCGAACTTAGTTGCCGTTAGATTTTAGGACTAGTTTCCTTCCTTATGGGATCAACACCTTAAATACTACGTGAACGACTTGTGCGCTTACAGTAATTACCAAGGTTAAAAATATTGAAACTTAGAGCATGTAACCTTGAGCGAACAAGTTTTTGGCACCGTTGTCGGGGAAGGCAATTTAGTTCTTTAGCCTAAAGCAATTTTTTCCCACTATCTTTTTAAAAAAAAAAACTAGGTTTAAAAAAATTTGGGGCAGAAAGTAGAGATACATCAAGACATCTTAGAGTGAGAATGAGACATATAAAGAGCTTATTGAAAAGATCGATTATGGAGGATGTGTATTATGGGGAGCAAAGGACATTAGCAGAATTCAATGAGCCCCAATTTGGATGGGGAAATCATCATCTTTATAGCAACCCATACACTTTGGGGTGGCAAAACTACCCCGAATTCTATTGGTTCAACAATGTAGGGAATGATTTAGGACATCAAGACCTAGATGAATTTCAATATGATGAATCCAGTTCATGGGATTCCAAGCTGGACAAAATCATAGATAAGCTCGTGGACATGGAAGAGAGCCAGAAGAGACTGGAAGAGCAAATTGATCGAGTAACGGAAAATTATGCTGCTTCTATTCACAATATGGAGATTTAAGTAAGACAACTTTCTAGGGAATTTTGTAAGCAAAGTGTGGAAAACTATATGCGTAGCATGAATGCGAATTCAATAGAACCATGTCAGGCTATCACATTTAGGAATAGGGTAAAGCTAAATGAACCAACACGAAATCAAGCTAAACCCGACCTTAGAGAGGACCAAGAAATCAAAGAAGAGGATAGTGAAAAGAATGCTGGCCCTCCCTATTATCCACTAGTTCTTAATATACCAACTTTAAACATCGAAAAATCTTAGGTGGATGTCCATGTCGAGAACTCTAATTTGTGGATGGATAATGATCAAATGACATTCAACATGAGTGAAGTAATTAAGAATCCAAAGTTTAGTAGCTCATTCATGATAATTGATGTGTTTGAATCTTATGATGAACTAGAGGATGAAGAATAGACGATAGCAGACATTGAGTTTGAACACCCGACGAAAGTCTTTGTTCATGAAGCAGAGGAAGCAAAGGAGATGAAGGTAATTAAGGAAGAAGAAGAGCAATTCACCTTCGTACAAGACAAACTGTTAGATTCGATAGAAGATTTAGGGAGTTTATTTATTCCCTATTTTATGCAGTTTGTTAACGAGAAGGACATTTATAAATTAATTAGCTTTCTCAACCTTATCAACATTGTCCTTCTGTTCATTTTGTAATTTATAGCTTACTTATAAACTACAAAACTGATATTGCATGAAAAGGGTGGAAGCAAGCAGCTTATAATTGATCCCGGCTAAGTTTCCAAAGATTGAGCATTGAGCTACCGACGTTAAAAGAAGCGCTACATGGGAGGCAACCTAGGGAAAAATTAGTTTATTGTTTAATTTTGTTAGATTAGTGAATTTCGTAGTTAGGTTCATTTTTGTTTTCGTTCAATAAAAGCAAAAAGAGGAATATGATTTTGGAATCATAGGGAAGAGTACACAAGCATATTAAGAGAAGTGAAGAAGAACTATGAAGTGAGAGAAGAAAAGAATTAAAGGAAAAAGGTCTTGGTGTCAGGATATAGGAACTGGCTACAACCATGACTTGTCAGGTCACAATCGTGGCCTGCGACTTAGAAAGTCCTTCGGTGGTACACCACATGCCACCATCGTGGCATAGCAATCCACGATCGTGGTCTGCGACAATGAACAAAAAGGAAAGGATGCAAATTTTAAGTGATAACTTTACCATTTTACCCTTTTTACCACCTATGTATTCAATTCTTACTTAACTTTCACCTTCACTTTCATTTTTACTTTATCTCTCTGGAAATTCAACTTCCAAAAGCTCTAACATCTCTAAAATTTTCCATCAACAACTTCCGAAAGTCAACCCAATCATGCCTTGTATCAAGCAAACTGCCCGACGAGAGCCTTATGGAGCACAACAAGTCGCGAGGTGGGGGAGGCAGAATCGAGCAGCAGATTTTGGAGCTTCATTTCCTATCTACTCTGAGGATGAAGGTATTTGTTTCTGTTCCCTTCATTTTAGACAAATTGTTGTGCCTAAATACTTTGATTTTGATACATTAGATAGAATAGAAGTGCGAGAGCAAATAGAAAATTTAGCAGAGAGGATCCACTGGGGTCAATTTATTAGATTCCAATTCCCTGTTTATAAGGAGCTGACCCTAGAAATTTTCACATCCCTGACCTTTGACCCTAAGAACACTAAAGAATTATGATTCTGATTGAGAGGGCGGGCATATAAGCTAACGATAGAGATTATGTGTAACATATGTGGATTCCTCGAATTCACCATTATCGACCAACATGATGACTTCCGTGCCTCCCAATATTGCCACAAGCTCACTGGCATGAAGTGTTTTTATGCCAAAAACGCTCATAACAACATCATACGCTCCCAGGAACACTTGCTGCTACACAAATTTATATGTCAGCTGGTCTTTGACAAATCAGAGACCAACAATTGTTCCACTAAGGAACTGTTTTTATTGTGGTGCATGGATCATAGTATTCCGGCATGCAGATCCACGCATGTGTTAAATGCTCTTGCTATAGTTCCACAAAAGCAGAGCAACCATCTGGGAATGGGGTACTTGGTTTCTGCCATTGCAGAACATTTTGGTGTAGATCAGATGGGGCTAACAGTGCATTTGCCCGAGTTCCTTGACCACCATCATCTATATCGGGCAGAGATCATTCACCCCATCAACATGAATCTACGGGAAATAAATGAAAAGACATATATGCAGACTAGGATAGGTCAGGCAAGCTCGAGTTCCGCTCCACCTCAGCAGGCAAAGGACTCAACAAGCGAGGAATTAGAAGAAGAGGAAGAAGAGGACCAACGTTGGACTAAGGTTTTGGATACACTATCCAAAACCAACAGAACATTAAAGGAAGTGGTGAGTACACAAAGATGCCAGAGTTGAGAAATACATGACTCCATCGGTATTTCAAAGCTCACAGTATTCAATTACCACCTCCCACACCATCACCACCTCCATCTCCTTAGGATCCAAATCTAACTCAAATTTTTTTTCTCCAGATCTATTTTGTTTTATGTGTTTATTTTTTGATTATTTTTTATCTTACCTTTATTTTTTTATCGTTAATTTTATCTATTCTTTGTTATTTTAATTTCTGTGCTCACATTTTGTTCATATATGTGTTGTGTGTGTTCCTTCTCACATTGAGGATAATGTGTTGTTCAAGTGTGGGGAGGAATTCTATGTTTTTTTCTTTTGAATGTGATTTTACATACCCTATGATAGTATTAGGTTGTATGGTGTGTAGTGTGTGAATGCATCAATAGCTTAAATTGAGTGAATTTTTTTAAATTTGGACATATCTTATTACGTTGTGAATAATTATTAGCTTATGAAATTAGTGAATTAGGGGGCCTTTGGAATAAATATACAACCTAATTAGGACTTAGTGTAAATTTAGCACGCTATAGATTGTCACATTCATTCATAATTTGAGGTCTTTTAGGTTAAGTAGCTCAACTAGTATTTTTCATAGAAACAAATATCTAAAAGCAACAAGGTAAAAAGTGTTTAACAATCACTATTCTACTGACCTTCAGGTTATGAATAGAGCTGGTAGCCAGTTGAAAACGTGA
Source organism: Erythroxylum coriaceum (assembly GCA_026874005.2). Lineage (NCBI taxonomy): Eukaryota > Viridiplantae > Streptophyta > Magnoliopsida > Malpighiales > Erythroxylaceae > Erythroxylum > Erythroxylum coriaceum. Next base: position 1,834,525 of record JANQAP020000097.1, read on the forward strand.
TTTAGTTGAGTAATCGGATCGACACATATCATAAATATGTGCCTTCGCGTAAAAAGGCTGTAATGACATTTCAACCAAGCTGTTAATAAATGACATAGTCAAGTAACCGGATCGACATTCATCACAAATGTTTACCTCCAAGTAAAAGGCTAAGTCTCGAATAAAAAATTGTTGTGTTTTTAAATAAAAACCTACTGAACTTGTAATAGACTTGAAGTCTCATGGAACTATACTTACGAACAACTACCAAGTCTGAGGGACCGAAAAATTATTAATGTGTGTGCACAATTAAAAAGGGTAAATAGGTTAACAACTTTGTCTTGAGTCAGTTGTATGTTTAGTTCAAAGCTCCTAGAAACATATTTTGCATGCTAATGATTTGACGTAATTGAATAAGTATATCCAAAATTAAAATTAGTTCATGAAGATTAGAGCCATTGTCACATTATTGTATGGTGTATTTATTATGTTTGTTTTGTTAGTTTTGCAGTTTTATTTGTCTAAGGACAAGCAAACGTTTAAGTGTGGGGATGTTGATAGTAGTGTTTTGTATGATGTTTTACGGTTTAATTTGTTATGCATTGTGTGTTAAATTGAGTGTTTAGTATGCATTTATAGTTTAATTAGATTAGTTTGTGTGTTTAAGTGTTTTTATGGGTTAGTTTGAATATTTGAGCTTAAATTGTATATTTTTGAGGTACTTTGATGTATGTGCTAGTGGTGCAGGGTAAACAGGGAAGAACGGTGAAGATTTAAAGAGTTTCAGACTAAAAGACACAGGCCACGATCGTGCATCAGGAGCCACGGTCGTGACAGAGAGCGACGAGTCAGGCCACAATTGTTCACTTCAGGCCACGATCGTGACAAAAAGGAAAAAGTGTCGGCCACGATCGTGGCAAGTGTTAGTAGTGTGCCCTAAGCCAATAGTCATATGTGACTTTTGTACTAACATTCTGACTTATTAATAATATATTATGAGGTATTCTTTTAAATATGCATGTATATTATTTATGTAATGTGATTTACATTCCATAAATAGTATTAGGCTTATGTCATCAAGTATGTGACTTGATAGTAAAACCAT
>JANQAP020000097.1:1930597-1943498 GCA_026874005.2 Erythroxylum coriaceum
TGAGTAACCTAAGATGGTCTCACCTTGAATGTTTGTTTATTAAATTATATACTTACTTATTGTGATGTGTATGTACTGAATTTTGGACATCCAATGTCTGAGGCGTTTGATGCATGAATAACATATTGGAAGTGCTACTTGATTGTGAATGTGATTGACTAACTGATTCTCAACTAGTATGTTGAATGCCGGACTAAAGTCCGATGATAAATGTGAATGAGAAAGAATGTGAATGTGACAGAATAAGTAGAATGCTTGAATACGCATAGTGCATTTCATTACATGGATGCATGAAATATAAAGGCAGTTGTGACCGGAGTCGCTAGTGAAAAAGAGCTTAAAGCTTAGACATCTATGGTAAGAGCCTATGGCTCAATGTATATAAAGAGCCCTGTATCCCCAACAGATAAAGGACAATATGAATGAGCCCGGTATCTACAACGGATACAGGAAAGTGAAAAAGATCCTCAGTCACAACAACATAATAAATGAATTTGAGTTTCATAATCATTGCATACACGTGTGATATGAATAAATTGAACAATTGCAATGTTTTTAAGATTTTTATTGTATGAAATGTGTGAATGCTTATCGATGAATATGTTTTGCATAATCGCAATGAAATGATGAATTGTATGGATTTTTGAAGTGTGACAATTGTGAACAAAGTGTTTCGTGATATTAAATGATGATAATTAGGATGATGTGAATTATATGATAACATGAATTGTTGTGTTGCATGACAAGAGTGAAAAATCAAGGATGGTTACTCAACTGAGTTCGCAAAACTCAACCAAATTGCAACGTTGACATTTTCAGGTTCGAAAGAGCGACGACTTAGCTTATAAGACTGCTTAGAAGAGATTTTGTGATGGATATAATGCTACATTGTAAATTAAGGTTTATGAAATGAAATGAGGAAATTTTGGGTTTTAGACATTGTGTTGTTTATTATTTTAATTTATGATGCCATGTGATATGTGAAAATGAATAAGTTAGCACGCCATTTCCATCGAACATGTGCACGTACGTCCAAAGGGCATACGTGTACACGTCGGATGGGAGTGGAGTTCTATAAAAATAATCATTAATCATAATGACATAATTAAAATAGTAAATAAATATATGAATGTATTTAAAAATATGGAAAGAATTTGGAATTATGTTAAATCTTAGGAGGTGTATTGCTAAAGGATGGTAAAATAATAGCTTCTTTTGCAAAATGATTAACTACATATAAGAATTTGCGAAAGTACTTTGAAATTATCTAGGTTAAATGTTGAAAGCGTTCTGCATTGATTTTAGTTTTCTTATAATGTCTTATAGTCATCAAGAAAATTGTTATTTGTACCTCCACAATCAAATGACTTGTTGCCTTGACGTCTCTTAAACTCTTTAACTCATCATATAAGCTTAAGAAGATTATTATGCTCATTCTTAATTTTTCATAAGTCCTTGTAATATTTCGATTCAAAAGTTCTAATATCCAATCATGACCTGATAAAGCAAAAGTTCTACATGATTACTTTTATAAATGAAAATATATAGAGAAATAATGGCTACCTTAATTAGTTTGTCATCAAAATCTAATCCGAAATTTATTAAGAAATCTATGTATCTACAATACCAACATTAAATAATTAATAAAAAATTCAAGCAAAAGGTTTAATCAAATTTATACTTAAAATATTCATACAAAATATAAAGTTCAAATATTCAAAGAAAACATCGACTTAAAAATATCAATGTTTTTAAAACTAAAACTATTATACCGGTTTTACAGTTAAAACTTTGAATTGATTAACTTTTCAGCTCGGTTTTTAACTTTTGATTAGATTTAGTTTAATAATCTTTGTTGTTAAAAATCGATCAGTTTATTAATTAATTTGTCAATTTTTTTAACTGATTATTTTTATAAACCAAAATAAACTGATTAATTTTTATTTAATACTATTTTTTTCAATTAAAGTTTAAATTTTTGATAGGTAAGGATAGTTTTCTTTAATGTTTTTTAATTGATTAATTTTATTTAATCTATAACTGGTTATATGACAGTCTAATACTAATTGAACCTTTTAAATCTTAAACCTTTTGTCTAATTGTTTTAACTTTTGATCCGGTTTTTAAAACATTAAATAAAAATTCTATCAAATATTCGTATGAAACATAAACTTAAAATGTTCAAAGCATGGAATAGTTCTTAATATAGAAGTGTCAAATTAATAATAATTCAATATGCAATAACATGAAAATATAACTAAAGCGACATAATTCAATCCAGCTTCCTTACATCTACTATCTTTAAAAAATATCCTTATAAAGTGGAGAATTATGTAAAGCCTTCACGACTTTTCCTTATTGCACACCCTCAACATCCAATTCATCTAACGAATTCAAACATTCCATCATTATATTAGACTCTTGATTAATTGATGAAGTTCCAGATCTATTCTCTGCAATGGAGGATGTTGCAGTCGATCATTTCTCAAGTAAATTATTCTTCCTTTTTATTGTTCAGCAATTATAACCAAGACCTCTTCTATAATGTTAAAGTGTGTCTTCTTTACCTTCTTATTCTTAGGAGATTTCTTTCTCTTAAATGGATAACTTATAACATGATCTCCTTTTTTATTATATGAGCAATCTTCATCAACATCAATTCTATGTTTCTCTTCTGTACTATTTTATAAGGATTTAGTTGATCGATGTGCATTCAATCTAGATACAGTAGTATCTCCAAAAATATGACACAAGTCTAAAAACTCGTTACATCCTTTTCTTTTCTTGACATTGTGAGTCATAAAATTGTGAGTCATTTTATGCATCTATAACGATGAAAAGGAAACATGAGAACAAACATTATATAATATGATATATTAACAAAAAAAAGACATATTTTACGTTAAATAGGTCTTCCCAACATTCATTTGTAGCATTAATTTCACCAATAAAGGAGTTGTAATTAATTCCTGTTTCTTTGAGTAAGTTCTTTAAATTCTTCAATCCAGCTCTTAATCCATTATACTTAATTCTTCAATTGAATATCAGTATACTCCTTATTGAATTTTTTTTGAAGATCTGCTATATTTGGAGAAGGTAGTTATCACTCAATTTCCCTTCTTCACTTCTTCAACCATTAATGAGATTAAATACAACTTTATGATATCATTCCAAACCCTATCCTTTTCATTTATTTTCACACAATCATTGGAATCGTTCATATTGTTTAAAGCTCCCATTACTAAATGTAATTACATATAAGTGACATCATTCATAACAATTTCTACAAAGTATTAAATGCTAAACATGATTCAAAATAATCACGAGACAACCTATGGCTCACATGCAAAAGAGAAGGCCTCCAAAAAGAAAAATAAAAGAAGAAAAAGGAAGGAATCGACTTGCATAAAGAAGGAAATAATTAACTATCATGCATGGACTTAAACACAACTAACATGAAAAACTTTTTTCTTTTTTTAGTTAGAAGACTGGAATGTGGCATTTAATTATATAGAAAAAGTGAAATTAAAGCTTGATTAGAAGACTTAAATTTAACTTCATGTTTCCAAGTAAATGGCTTAGTGGATTTAAAGAAATGATGCACTTTTAATGACAATGGTGCAATCTTTTGCCTAAGCTCTACTTGTTGCTTAGCAAACACATTAACCAATTAGATTTTTCTTCAAATCTAGTCACCCATTTACTTAGAAACAATGATGTAATTATATATAAGGAGAGAGCACCATCATTATGCTCTTGCTTTGATGGGCCACTTAAACAAATTGAAGATATGCTATTGGTTTGTGATCCAAAGAGAGACGGAGATGGAAATGAAAAATCCGAGTTCAAGAGAATTTGTGTGTATTGTGAAAGTAGTTCAGGAAAAAATAACAGCTACAAAGATTGCATCAATATCCTTAAAAGTATGGATAAGTAAACTGAATTAAAGTGTGTAAGTGGTGGTCTTTATAAGATTGCTCATTATTTCTTCATCAACATTAGTAATACAACAACTATAGTTTCATCTGTTAATCTCATAACGTATATTATCAAGGATAGAAAGTCTACGAAAGCTACTAAACTATTAATCAGACCTATAACTATAAGAAAGGTTCAGAAAGAATTTTTTTTTCTTTACATCCTAAATAGTCTCAATTCCTTTTCAAACAAAGTACTAATTTAGGCTTGCAAAAAACTATTTTAAACATATTAGTTTATCATTCTCATGTTTTTTTACTCCTATTATATTTGGCATTGCTACATCCCTTATTAATTGACTTTCTCTACCTATTATTTTTATAGTTCATATCCACTGCTTCAATCTCATGAGCTCCACGTCTTTGTTGTTTTCAATCTCACTATCATCTCCAAAAATCTCAACTCTCGCATCTCTTTTTTGCTACAACCTCTTTATCATATATTCCTTTTCGCCAACATCTTAACACTAATAAATAAATTCGTATTGATCCATTTAAACCAGGCATGTAACCCAGCTTTTTACATGAACAATAACATCATATTCATAAACATCTCACTTATGAAAAGTCAGAAATCAAGAAACCAAAAAGACAACTAACTATAAAATCAGAAAAGAGATGTGAATCAATGAAAACAAATTTTCAGTAAAATTAGAAAAATACTAAATTAGTTTTCAAAAATTCACGTCGTGAAAAACCCAAAATCAATCGTTTTTTGTAACAATAGAAAAGGGAAAAAACATTGTTTAATTTCTGGGAGCCATGTGCAGTGCAACTGATAAGAGAGCCCTAACTATTTTTAAAATCACATCAGGGTATTGGTGAAATATGATTTTAATTTATATTACTTATAAATATTCGAACCAAAAGCCTAACTGCCTAAGGAACTTCAATTCAAAATTACTATCTCCTAGAATACATTTTAATTTTCTTCCTTAAGCCTAAGGAAAAGAAATGCGTGTCCACGTGGGGATGTGGCTTTGTGGGGAAGCAAAGGGCAAAGTGTAATTTTCGTGGAGGTTGGGCCCTATATTTGTTCCAGTTCCACCAACATAGACTTATAAAACATGCCTTGGAAAGGTCAAGGAGTTCTGCGATTGGTACTCAAAGGCAAATTGGGGTAATATCTTTGAGTGATTTAGACGCTCTTTTCTTGGCCCAGCCTAACACGTACCTTCAATTCAATCACATAAACCGGCATTGTTTGTGAAAAACAAAGATTACTACGAGTATAAGAACATCCAACTGGAAATTTGTATAACAACATTTCAATTTCTGAGAGAAATTATTCAAAGTTTAATTCTGATCAAATTTCGTTCGGTTGGTAGAGTAAATGGTATTGTTGTTATTAACTACTTAGGTTCACTATCAAGTATCAATCCCAGACTCTAATCAATTAAAACGTATGACAACGTTTAGATCACACGTACCATATCAAACATGCACATCTTTCTCCCCAGCTTTTAGAATTGATTGTGCTTATTGATGTTACTGGTGAGGGCGTTATTAGAACATTAGTAGTCTAAACGATGTCCAAATCATTCATCGTATCATTATCATTATTTTATTGTTATTGTAGCATGGTTCGGTGCTACGAAAATGATGTCGTACCATGAAGTCAAATGGTGGGCAGAACTATGGATCGCAACTCTCATTTTGACAATCAAGTTATTACGCTCACCTTATACTAAACGTCCTGACTTCAATTCCTTACCTTACCCAAATTTTTTAATTTTATTAGATTTGAGTTTTATATTAAAGATGTGATTGAATAATCGATGTTAGGTGTAGCTTGAATATAATTCGGTCAATTCATGCTATTGACATGATTAGAAAGAAGAAAAAGAGGTCTTTAAGGAATGGTCCGATTAGGAGAGCCACTCAAGTTCTCTTATTTATTTCCGGGGAAATGTTTAAAGAATTTACTTAAAGGTCTCGCATCTTGGATAAAATCTAAATTATTATTTTTGTTACGTATCTAAAACTAAAAGTAATAATTATGTTTTTTCAGCTATGACAAGAAAACTGCCTCTATCCATTCCCAAAAGATCAAATTAAAGTAGAGACAAAACGGTTATTACTAAAACGTTTCCGTATTATTGGTGGTAGATAACTTTAGCCCCTCGTTATAAAAAAAGAAAAGAAAAGATAAGAGAGAGAGAGAGAGAGAGAGGGGGACAGTGGAGGAACGTTTGTACGGAAAGGACCCTATCCCCAGCTGTGATTTACGTTTAACGACCACCGTAAACTGTTCCAAGGAAGCCACGCCCATGTGTAGTCTGTTCCAAGGAAGGAGGGACTGGGGAAGATCCGACATTTCTGGGACCCACCGAAACAGGGCTTGTATTGTATCCCACGTCGCACGAGCACCTGTCCGAAAGCAACATCCAATCTTTTACTTCCACGCGCCACCTGACCCATACCACGTGTTCCGCAGCATACACCAAATTAGCTTGGTTTTAATATAGTTTTAATATGGCACGACCGCGTTACTTACGACATCAGTAAAACGTCACCGTCCGAGCTTGGAAAATCCTAAAGCTGAAGATTCACAAGAATTTTAAATTAAAATGGGGAAAGGTCTGTTCCCTGTCGTGCTCTTGCATGTCTGGCCACTTGGACTGAAATAAAAAACGCGACCTTTCCAAATTCACACCAGAAGGTGCTTTGGAATTAATTTTTTGACAAAGACCCGAAGGTTGCCTGATTTGAAGAATTCCATTCCCATCAATTCGGGAATTGAGAATTTTGAATAGCAATAGCGAATTGCGACAGGCTCAACCAACAGCCGCTAGATTGCCACTTATTGAGGGAGCCTCTCCTTTAGCATGCATGGCGTGATTTAAACATTGTTGACACGACGGAGGGATGGTGTAGTGTAATGTCCAAGTCCAAACACTACACCATCGGGCAAGGCAAACGCCGCAATCATCTCCTAAACGGAAGAAATCGTGACAATCCTGCGTCCATCATTTTTAGGGTCTGTTTTCAAACAGATGGGGATGTTAATTGAATCCATTTACCTTAAATAGTTTCATTTGATTCAACTACCTATTTTTTCTGTCTGTAGCCAACATATTTGCCTGTTATAGTTCTCCCATATCAAAATGGAAAGACTTATTTTACTATTAAAATTTTACTATGTCCCAATTTTTTATTACATAATGTACTATGTTCTGTGATATTTCACTTATTCGCATAGGGATTGACATTCAAAACAAAAGCTGTGAATGACGTTATGTGGTAAAGTTTTGGAAGAAATTTGAGGTTCGACTGAGAAAGTGATGGGCTAGATTTGAGTAACTGTAGGCCTGTAGCCCAAAATCTGCTTCTCTAGGCAGTGACAACGCACTTAGTTGGGCCTTTGAGCATTACAACTGTTTTCATTTATCAGAAAAATAAAAGGAACAAAATTACGGGGGAAGTTGAGAAGTTGGGTTTGGGTTTGGGTTTCAATTTTATTTTTATTTTTATTTTATAAAATGATTTAATTAGTAATATTTAATTATATTTGTATTGTTAATAATTCGAAAACAACTTTTTTTTTGTATAAAATTAAGTTGCGTATTATAGGCCTTGCATAAACTTATATTAGATTGCTATTATTTTTATTTTTAAATTATTAATAACATTTAGTTAAAATTCATAAATGAAAAGGACAAGTTCATACATTTCTTACCATTCTATAATTTTGTACACTTCTCACTTTGCCCTATAATTTATCATTCATGTATTTTGTAAAACATAAGATAAAATGCAGTTTGAAAACTTTGAGTTAAAGAAACACATTTAGCAAATTAATTTGTACTTGATTTTGATTTTTAATTTAATTTATATAAATTTTCAATTTCACATTTTTGGTACTAAAGTTTTTAAATATAAAATTAGATGTTTCTATTTGTGTAATATCAATAGAAAATATTAATTAAAAGTCCAATTATTAGTATTCATTATCACGTCAATGTGCCTTTTATTATGTAGATGTGTGTGTTAACATAATAGAACATGAGAGGGTTACATTCACTCAAACGAAACGGGAGAAGTTAGGGAGCTAGACAGGGCAAAGAAAAGCTCGAGGAGATAGATTTTGAAGAGTTTAAATCTGGAGACGTTAGCCTTAGCCACCACCAGACAAAATAACAGATTGTTATGACAAGCTTGGACTGGCTTTCATTATTGTGATTTCATTCTCATTCCATGACGGAAATTTCCTCCTCCTTCTTGTCGCAGTTATGGACCGGAAACCCTTTTCAACCCAGTGGAAGCGAGCTTGTTCACAAGAGCCAGTGCATTGCTCGAGAAATACGTGGCTCTAAGAACCCGATTTCGTAGGATTTTCAGCTGTCTGCTCCTTCGACTCTGGAAGCCATCCAAGCAAGTGTCTTGGTCGGTAAGTACAGCGCTTAACCATGTATTTACATCCTCAATTTGATCAGCGAACTTTGAAGGGTCCAAGTTTCTGAGCACGCCAAGGGATTTATGAAGGTCATCTATGGCGTCTTGGAACAGCTCGACACAATCTGAAAGAGCCAGCTTGTCTCTAACTTTCATTACTTTGTGCGTCTGCAACTTGTACAGGTACTGACTGGTGTTCTTGACCACGCCGAGTGTGACCGAGACCCCAGCCCGAGCCCACTTGCTGGGGCTTCCTTTAGCGGTTTGTGAAAATGGTGAGAGTGAGTGGACGCAGAGATCCTGATACCTAGTTACGCTGCAAGCTTCTCGAACATAAGTTTCTGTGTTGTCGGAGGCACTGTAAGTAGCATCTGGTAGGCAGGAAAGGAAGAACAAAACAGAGAAAATGCTGACAGCTTCCATTGTACTAACCTGCACTGTGTTTGGTTTCAGAAGGATTACTTATGGATAGATTTTGTACATCAAAGATTGCGGAAGTTAGAGGAAGTGAGCTGATTTTCTTTGTGAATTTTGAGGTATGCTTTAAAGGGAATGGTTTAATTAATAAGAGGTCTTTTTGGTGGAAAAGCAAGTGGCTGGTGAAGAGTAATAAAGGTCTTGAGAGGGGAAGTTGCGAGCTGAATATTTAGGTTATCGAATGGTGAAAACACGTGAACAAGTGAGTTTCTCATGAATCTGGGATTTTTGGAAGATAAGATTGGTGTAATGAATATTTAGGCTTTATATGGGAAATTTTGCTACGCATAGGAAATCAGATAAGACCATCGAAACTTTCCCCGTTAAAGTGAAAGCATGAGGGATTCATACTAGGAAGAGAAATGCTAATCGAACTAGACTATTATCTTCACTTCGCGTCACATTATCATCCAAATTCTCACTAGACACGAAACGAATTATTAATAACCACTGTTGAACAGTACAGGATTCAGGAATGCAGCACAAGTCAGGAAAGCTCGTATAAATGTTAGGAGGACGGAATGTTGACTGATGAATGGGCTGTACATGAGAAGTTTTAATGGTTTTCTGCGTCAGGTGACCAAACTTAACAGTCAGGGTTAGCATAGCATAGTTGCTTTGAAAAGATGGAGTTCACATGGTTCTCTGTTTCTGTCAAAAAGGATACTGAATTCACATGTCCACATGAATCTAATAAATATGTGGATTGAGTTTCTGGTTGGAATAAATCACCTGATTCTACCAATTTTGCTATACTACCTTAGATTCCATGCCTGCTTTCGTCTGTTTTCAACTATTAAATTTAATGCAAGCCTACCTGAATTTTCCTACTTTTTTATTTGGTTCGATCTCTTTTGTGTTCAAATTGGTAGGTATCATTACATGTTTAAGCTCATGATATTAATCCTCCTTTAATCCAGTTGTAAAATAGTTAAAGCGATTTTTATAAAATAATTTCTAAGATTCAGATTTTAATCTTTTTTCGTAAAATATATCATTAATCAATTTATTGATTTATTTTGAGTAAATATTTTTTATTTTTTACATGATAATAGAGATAATTTCTCACACATTATTAGCCCTTTGATTCTCATTTCTATGCCCTATTGTTATTTTTAAGTCTATAAAAAATATTTTTTATTGCTACAATGATAAGTTACAAATTTCACTTTTCCACCACTTTCAAGTCAATCAACATATCAAGTAACGTCTTTGAATAGAAACTCCACAAAATTCTTAAGATTTAACCTACCATTGATAACGCCTCTCTGAGTTTGCTTTTTTGTTTTTTGGGGGTTATTATCATAGGTAAGGAAATTTAATGGGCGTGCTTAGGATTATAGTTTATAATTTTAGGGTTCAGGCCCAATTTTAAAGTACTGATGGCTATATATTGGGCTAGAGATTGGATTGGATTTAAAGAATAAATAAAGCAGCAACTATGAGATGCAGCTAGAAAAAGTTAGAAGAATAAACTGTTGGGAGCTAGAGCTGAGTTATATCATGTGCTTTTATGTCAGTTATAGTTAATTACAAATTATTAAACTTAGTAGTTTTCTGATATACATATAAATAATATGTCACTTGTTTTAGAGTTGGATCTATAAACAACTAGTTAATGTATAAAAATCAATTAGAATTAATGCACTTTTAAATACTTTCTTTATGGCATCGGAGTGAAGAGATCCTACGAAAAACTCTTCTTGTTTTTGCTTGATTGTTTTAATTATCTTTTCTAAAAGTGAAGCAGAGATTGATCTTTCTTGCCAATTATGAAAGATTTAAGAGGATTGCATAATATAATTGAGAAAAAAAAGGGAAGCAAATGATGATGGGAATCCATTGCAACTCTGAAGATGTGATCATCATGGAATGATCCTGATCATTATTCAGTTGAATGGAAGCAACTATTTATTATGGAATAGAGCCATAAAGATAACATTGGGAACAAAGTTGAAGCACCATGTATAAGGAAGGTGTGAGAAGTCGTAAGATATCTCACCAAAGTTTGAGTATTAGTGCAAAGTAGATTGCATGGCAACCTCTTGGATTCCGAATTCAATTTCAAAAGATATTGTTAAAGGCATTCTATATACAACTTCTGCTAAACATTTATGGAAGGAATTGGAATAGAGGTATAGGGAAGATAATGAACCATTTTTATGTCAGATTCAAAGTGAGATAAGTTTAATATCTTAAAGTAATATGTTTCTAGTTAAGTACTTTACGAAGATGAAGAAACAATAGGATAAATTGACTTGCTTGACACCACTGAACCAATATCATATCCTAATTAACATGCATATTTAGCCGAAACAACCAAGAACACTAATTTCATAAGCTAATAAATCTTCACAACCTAAAAGACTATTTTCAAAGCTAAATCGATTATGTTAACTCCTAACCATTGACATGTTCATACGAATCACATCATGCAAACCTAAACAAAACTAACAAATAATATGCAAAATTCACACTCAAAATAAAAAATATAATGCATATAACGCAACCCTCCCCACACTTGGACAACTCTTCAATGTGAGAAGGACAAATAACATACAAGGTGCGAATCAAAATAAAATAATACAAAAACATAAGAACAAAATAAAGACAGAAATAAAAAGATAAGGGTTAGAGCATAAGAACCTATTATGGTGATTGAGGTGGTGATGACGATGGTGTTGGAGACCAAATGCACTTGGCACCCAAGATTGTTGCCCTATCTTATAATTGCTTTAAAAGGAATAAGAGAGTTAGCAATCTAAACCATTCCAAATCACTAAAAACATATTTTTAAAATGTAAAACAAATCTAACTATGCAACAATTTCAATCTAACTACCAAACATGCTAAGTTATAGTCATTAGCTTGACCTTATATCTTTTGGAACTCAACCGGGATCAATTATGAGTGGCTTGCTTCCACCCGTATTGTTCAATTTCAACTTCATAGCTTGTAAATAAGCTGCATGTTGGAAGATAATCAAAAGAACAACATTGATAAAATTGAGAAAATTAATTAAGTTCAGTAATGTCCTTTTTACTAACAAATTGTAAATAAAATAGAGAATAATGAAATCCCATGAATCTTTAGTCGAATTAAATAGTTTGTGTTATAAGACGGTGAATTACTCATATTCTTCTGCAATCATCATCATCCACTCTTTTGCTTCAACTTCTAAATCATGAACCTAAATATTCCTCAAACTCTACATCCATTGTCACCTGTTCCTCATAGCTTACTTATACAAAGCAGCCCTTCTCTTACGCTTTGATATAATCATTCATTATATCTACTTTCATACAAGAGCTATTTTCTTTTAAATTGTTCAAGTCTTTGTTCATAACGAACTCCATATGCTCATCACCAATCTGAAGGAACACTTTGCCTTCATAAACATCTATCAGTGCTTTTCCAGTGCTCATGAATGGTCTTTCAAGAATTAATGGATAGTTCTTATCCTCTTTGAAATCTAATGTGAAGAAATCTACAGGAATAATGAACTTGTCTGCCTTTACCATAACATCTTCCACCACGTCAAATGGTTTCTTTATGGATTGATCTGCCAACTGAATAAGCATCAAAGTTGGTTTCATATCGCAGAGCTCCAATTTTCTAAAGGTCAACAAAAGCATAAGGTTTTCACTTTCGCCTAAGTCGCATAAACATTTTGTGAATTCTAACTCACCAACCACACAGGGTTTTGTGAAGCTTCCAAAATCCTTCAGCTTAGAAGGCACGTGACTGGTGATAATAAAGTTATAGCTTTCGTTTAGTGCTACCGTCTGATTCTCTTCCCAAGTCTGCTTCTTTGTTAACACGTCCTTCAGGAATTTGCCATATTTGGGCATATGTTGTCAGACCCCGTTACTGGAGTCTGACTCTTCTCATACATGCTTAATTATTCATGCCTGCTCTGATACCATACTTGTTACTTTCATGCATGCAGAATATCTTACTACGTAAGTTATCTTTCAAAGATAACACCTTAATCACTTTCGGATTATCTTCTCAAAACTCCCCTTTATTAGTCTCAGCTCAGCTCCTAGAAT
>JANQAP020000097.1:1960839-1977114 GCA_026874005.2 Erythroxylum coriaceum
TTTGATTTCTATCATATTTTTTTGCATAATACAAGACCTAATAATTGAACAAGTGCTTGTAGTAGCAAAAGTGGTAGGAAGTTTATATATTATTGATTTAAGTTCTTATCACCCAAAAACTATTAAATAATATACCTTCAAATTGTATACAAACCTCTATGTCAACTTTGTAAATACCACCAATCCTTATCACCAACGACTGATTGTCCCTTTATAAATGTAAACATTTGAGTATAATAAAGGATTACATTACTGAAACTGATTCTCCATATAATATATGTAATTTGTTCAAGTACAGTAGGTTACTTTTTCAAAGCAATTCTATTTTTGAGCTTATTCATATTGATTTATAACGACCTTATACATATGCTGTAATTAATGAAGGTCAATATTTTTTGACTATAGCAAATAACTTTAATGAAATTATATGAAATTTTCTTCTCAAATGTAAACAACAAACTACTTAAAACCATCAACAACTTCTTTAAATTGATAAAAAATAAATTCCATGTGTCTATTAAGGTCATTAAAATATAAAATAGAACATAAGTCACTAATACTTCTTGTCAGAACTTGTTGTCAAATCTTGGTATTATTCATTAGAGAATTTGTGTATATACTCCCCAAAATATGTGTTATGAAGAGAAGCACAGACATTGCAGGTTACTTGAGTTATGATAAAATTTATCTATTAAATTCTGCGATGAAGTCATTCTTATAACTACATACCTCATTAATAAGCTACCTTTCTGTTCTTTCTCTTAGAAACTTTAGTTGTTGTTTTTTTCAACTATTATTCCTTATAAGGACAAATTTGAATCTAAAGCTTTTGAAGCCATATTTGCTGGCTACTCTGTTGGATAGAAGACATATAAATTGTATGATGTAGAATCTAAAAAGATAGTTGCTTCTAGAGATGTTATATTCCATTAACATATTTTTCTTATCAAACAATTACAAAAAGTGATCAATTTACTCCTTTTTACCTGAGACCTTTTCAGATACAATTATACTGTAACTAAATTCTATTGAAATTCCTCAACCTGACCAAAACCTTGATGATACTATTCCACCTAAGTCTCTACCACATAAAATTAGTTATATAAAAACCCATCAACTTTGAGATTCCAAGTTAAATACCCAACTTAGAAATAAATTCGACTAGAAAAAGTAATGCAACTAAGCACCAACCCCAATTCATACAAGATTTTGTCTCAAATAATGTAAAATCAATATAACCTTCAACTTCTATTGTGAGCAAACATCAATCATCACCCCAAACACCATAGATTTACCCATACATTGCATCACTCAATATGTGTATGTGTTTGTGTGTGTGTGTGAATTTAGTTCTTAATACTCGACATATTATCAAAAAGGAATATATATATATGCACACACTTCAATATTGGCTTTAGAAGAGAATTAGACATGGGAGTTAATTGAATTGCCTCTTGGAAAGAAATCCATATAATGTAAATGGGTGTACAAATTCAAGCATAAATATGATGGCATTGTGGACAAATATAAGGTAAGATTAGTGGCAAAAGACTATAATCAAGTTGAAGGAGAAGATTATCATGATAGTTTTCATCCATAGCCAAAATGGTGACTGTTAGAACATTCTTAGCCAGTATAATAGCCAAGCTAGGACATCTTCATTAATTAGATACAAACAGTTCTTTGTTACATGGTTATTTACACGAAGAAGTTTATATGATGCTTCCACAAGGTTAAAATAAAGCAACACTTGGTTAAGTTTGTAAATTGAAGAGATCATTCTATCGTTTCAAACAAGCTTTAATTTATATAATGGAACTAGGAATTTATTTATTAATTTCACTAATATGGATTTCACCCTTCGGCTTATGAAAATTGTTTGTTTGTCAAAGGAAATGATCATAATTTCTTGGCATTGATTATCTATATAAATTCTGTTTTGCTTATATATGCATCAAAATATGATATTATTGCTACAAAGAAGTTCATCAAGAATTCACCATAAAAATTTAGGACCAACTAAATATTTTATGGATTTGGAACTAGTTACATCAACTTAAAAAATGTAAATTAGTTAAAGAAAATATGCACTAGATTTTCTAACAGATGTGGGACCCACATACACAAAAGCTCAATTAAATTCTCTTCCTAAAATTCAAAAATTCAATTTTGATGATGCTCCTCCACTTTAAGAACTAGATAAATATATAAGATTAGTTGGAGGACTTGGAATTCATTAAAGCTAACATTATAGATTTGGACAACAGTTAAGTCAATTTGTTCATTCCCTTATTAAACATCTTCAGAAAGTAGTTATCCATGTGCTTAAATACCTTAAAGGTTGTCTTTCAAATAGATTTTTCTTCCTTGTTTCATCCTCATTCACTCTTACTGCTTATTATGATACACATTGGGCAACTTGTCCATTTATAAGAAGGTCGCTTACAGGCCATTGTATTTTTTCTGAATTCCACTTTAGTTTTCTTAAAAAACTAAGAAACAACTTGCAGTCTCAAAATCATTTGTTGAAGCTAAATATATGAGCATAGGAGTCACATTTTATGAGTTTTAGTGGCTTACCTATTTACAAGATTTGAAAATTCCAATTTCCTTTCCTATACCTCTCTATTGTGATAATCAACAAAATTATATTTTACATCGAATCCAGTGTTTCATTAAAAGACTAAACAATTATATATTAAGGTTAGTTTCATTCATCCTTGGTATTTTTCTTCCAAAAATCAATTAGTTGAGCTTTTTACTAATTCTCATAAATACTACACCATTACATATTGTATTATTCAAGTTGAGGTTATGTGATTGGCACCAAGCTCCAACTTGAGGGGGATGAAGAATTTATAAAGCAATAATTACTAAATGATGCTAGAAGAAGTTAGAAAAAGATAGATAGGTGTTGGGAGCTGAAGCTTAGAAGAAGTGAAGTGCTAAGAGTTGGAGTTGAGTTATGTCATGTATTTTTATATTAGTTATAGTTAGTAAAAAGTTGTTTAGCTTAGTAGTTTTCTGTTATACATATAAGTAGTATGCAATTTATTTTAAAGTTTGGATCTATAAATAGCTAGCTGATGTATAAAAATCAATTGGAATTAATGAAGTTTTAGACTTTGTACAAGATGATTGAGATTGCCTCGGTTAAATATAAAATACAAAATTACAAAAATTCCAATATTAATAATGTGCAGGTACTATGATATTGAACACCTAATTTGAATTCCAAACTAACTTTAAGATTATAAACTATTAAAAAACTTAATAATTCTATTCAATATTTCTTGAATAAGTTACAAGGAAATATATATACGAAAGGATCCTTAGAATATGTCCCAGAAATTAGGGGATATACACAATTATGCGAAGATATACATAAATACACAATCAATTAATCAAATAACTATTTAATAATTATTTCCTATTAAAAGTGCATAAAGACCATTACTCCCCCTCAAGGTGGTGAATGAATGTGTTTCATTCCCAACTTACTAATAAAGTCTTCAAAGGTTGTACAAGGCAATCCTTTTGTTAAAACATAAATTATTTGCTCCTTTGATGAGATGAAGGGGATGAATACCAAGCCACTATTCAAATTTTCTTTTATAAAATGTTTGTTAACTTCCACATGTTTAGTTCGATCATGTTGAATAGGGTTGTTTATCATAGTATAATTTCATTAGACCTTCCTATATAATTTTTAAGTCATCAAGAACTATTTTTAACTGAAACAACTTGCAAACCCCTAATGCCATGGATCTAAATTATGATCTTGACACTACATTATGTTTTTTTATTGTTCAACAAAACAATATTTCCTCTCATAAAAATACAATATTCTAAAGTTGATCTTTATCCACTAAGGAACTTAATTTGCATTTGTGTAGGTTTGTATTGTAATATTTTCTCCTCTTTTAAATAAAATTCTTCCCAAACCACCTTTTAGATACTGCAAAATTCTGTATACAACCTTGAGGTGTACTTCTTTAGGGTTTTGCATAAATTGGCTTACCACACTTATTGAAAGGGCGATGTCTATTCATGCATATGTTAAGTATATTAATTTTCCAATCAACCTTTGATAGGCTCCTTTGTCTACTGCTTGATCCTATAGTGCATCACTTAACCTAGGATTGGACTTAATCGAAGTAGCCATTAGCTTGAATCTTAACCTTCTTGTCTCTTTTAACAAATCAACATATATTTTGTTGTGAAATGAATATTCCTTGGCTTAAATGTGCAACCTCAATTTCTAAAAAACATTTCAACTTTCCCAGCTTTTTAACATCAAATTCTTATAATATTTTTTTCTTCAACAGTAGCATCTCTTCTTCATCATTTTAAGTGACTATTATGTCATCCACATACATCAATAACATTGTTATTCCTTGTGTCTTTAAGTGTTTGATAAATAGGGTATGCTCTCTATAGCTTTGCTTATACCTCATAAATCTTCCAAACCATGCTCTTGGTGATTGTTTTAGTTCATAAAGGGTCTTTTTTAATTTGCACACCATTCCATTTGAGATTCAAAGGCAAGTGGAACTTTCATGTATATTTGTTCTTCCAATTCTCCATGGAAGAAGGTGTTTTTAACCACATATTGTTGTAGCTTCTAGCCAAAGTTGGTAGCTAGTGACAATAAAATCATGACAATATTCATTTTTGCTCCTGGTGCAATTGTTTCTAAGTAATCTATCTCGTAGGTTTGGGTATTAAACCTTTGGCAACTAACTTGACCTTATATCTTTCAACAGTCCTATCATATCTATGCTTACTGTGAATACACACATACATCTAACCAATTTTTTAATCCTCGGGTAGTTCCACCAACTCTTTAAGTTTTTTTTTTTTTGGGTGCATCCATCTCACTTTTCATGGCATTTCTCATATCCTATGTCTCGGCCATATTTTTTTGGAATGGGAATGATAAGGAGATTTTTAAGAAAGGTTTGGTGTTTTTCGAATAGGTTTTGATATGTCATAAACATATATAATGCGTGTTGTTTGAAGGTTCTAGCACCTTTTTTGAAGGCGATAGGTAGATTTAAATCACTAGGTTCAACTTGTGGGTCAAGGTTAAGCTCTTCATCAATATGTTGATCAAGTTTGAATAAACTCGTGGTAGGCTTAATTAGTTATAGGCAATGTCATCTTCAGCCCATGTAGCAAGTTTATGCTATTGCTTATACTAACGTTTACTTTTTTGGACACGGACAAATAAAACCAATCAAAATTGTCTTAGAGAGTTATCATTAAATTATGACCCCATTTCATTTTGATGGACTTTTGGGGTTTCATTGACTGTTTGCACAGGACAGTACAGAAGATACAGCAGAAGATAATGAGAATGACAGTGAAGAGGAGGAAAATCGAGAGGAACATGGCTATGAGAAAGACAGTATCAACAATGGCTTAACCCTTAGTATTAAAACATAAAAAAGGATGAGTTGGAGCAACCATTAAAGTTACTCTTTTATTATTGAAAGATCATATATTCAAGTTATAAAAATAGCTTCTTTGCAAAATATAAAGAGAAGAATTCAAATAATTGATCACCCTTCCTAAATTCTCGTAAAGCGAAAAGACTGAGACAACACTTTATTAGACATACATTTTCTTGATAATGACACTTTACCAAAGAGTAATAAAGGAAATATGCAGACAGAAGTTAAATATTGCCAGATAAAAGGAGCTGTAGCATCTTGTAAAGAGAACCTTTCTCAAAGTTCCAGTCATGTTGTAACCATCCTTCAACACAACAGATTTTGTTCCAGTCATGCTGGAACCACTATTGATTCATAATATTGAAAATCACCAACTTTTTTCATCCCGGGAGCATGTTATATTGATGGAACCATGCTGTCTTCGTTGTTCCATGCTTAAAAGGGGGAAAATGTATCAATATTCAATATTGCCGGTATCAAAGTTTTTGAGAGAACAAATTACTTTCTTGAACGTTTTTAACACATCAAACAGAACTAAACTAGTAGTTTTGCGAAAAGAAACAATTAGGCTGCTATATAGTTGTCAACAAGACTGCTACAGTTAACAGTAACAAAGAAAATCTTGTGCAAAGCACTGGCAATAGAATTTGAAATATGTTCATAATCCATCTCACAAGCTGTTACGAGAATCAATTCTTCATTGCAAAACTCCAGAGTTCCTCTCATTTAGGGAGATTTTCCAAGAATCTCTTCAGATGGTATCTCAAATGTTGCTCCAGCATGTTCTTTACCGGGCTTAACCTCTGCGCCAGTCAGTATCAGCATTCACGATTAAGTTTGCATGACAGAAATTTGGCTAATCACACATAAATGCTTATAGGAAATATTAGAGACCATCGTTATCCCCATGAATTATCAACTAAAAGGTAACAATTCTAGAGCCTAATTATCAGAAATTTCTATTTAAACAGGTTTAAGGAACATTAACGATACTATCAATCTGAATCGACACGCCTACAAAGTGCCATTACGAAGTGCCCAACGAGTGCATCTTAACAAACATGTGGGGTGCGAATCGTCGGTAGCTAGACGCGAGCACAAAAACAAGCAGAAAAGAGAAGGGGTTGATAGGCGAATGTCAAATTACCGTAGCCTCCGCGTTCATTGAGTTTGGCTTGGACGATCATGGTGGATATGAAATGGGTGGCTTCACGTGCCTCTTCCAACAGCCTTTGGATGTCGCTGGCGGAGGTCACATGACGGTTCTCCTCGAACTTCTTCCTAATCTCGCGGGCTGATGCATTGAGCATCAAATCGTCGCCTGAGAAGGATTTGTGGGTGGCTCTTATCAGCGCTCTGTATGCGCTTAATGCTTCTCCTCTCATCATCTGTCTTCCTCTCAAAGCCGCACAATGCAGCGCAACACTTGTACAAATAAAAAGCGACTGGCCAAACTACGTCGTTTCTGGTAAAGAAAGTTTAACCTGCTACTTTTTTTTCTTTTGGGAAGCTCCAATCAACTTTATCAATTTGAGGTATCCATTTTCTTGAGAGAATAGAGTAGAGAAGTGGAAACAGTAGTAAGAACAGTGTATATTGTGTATGGTCCGTCCATCAAGACAAGAGTGCAAACAAAAATACCACCATAATACGCAAGAGCAAAAGACATTAACAGCAGTAGTTGTACAATCTCAAGGTTAAAAAGTTGAAAAATGAGAGCCATGAATCCCGTCAAAGTGAATGAGAAAAATATCATGTTGAGATGTTACAACTTATTCAACCATTCTGCAATCATGCTTCTTGCGGCGGCATCTGTGAATATGATGGGCTTTTTTATCAGAGAAGCTTTTCTCTCCAACACTGACACCATCCACATTAGAACCTGTATCTGCTCCTGGAAATGGGATAACGCCATCAGTATGCATTCTAAATGAATGGACTATGGCAGATTAGGATGGGTATACAGTACCATTATTTTATTCGCAAAGATATTTCTGTCTCAATCCTTTTGAAATGATCACTTTTCTATATCAAAAACCAAATTGATTTCTAATCAACAGAGATAAGGAAGGCAGATCTTGTTTTCTTTCAAGAGTATTATTTCACCAAAAAAAAAATTGATGCTGCTTCCAATCCAAAATCTAGACTGCTATATATGCAGAACATCAACTTTTTAAAGCCCAAAACAAAAGAGGGAAGGGAAAAGAATTAAACCTCCATAATGATTGCCCCAAAACAATAATCTCGAATCATCCTCCTCTTCGTCAACCTCATCTCCATACCCAAACTCCGCATCTCCTCTATACCCAGGTTCACTCCCGTAACCAGATTCGTTCCCTTGAGGATCAAAATTACCAAACTGCCCACACCCGACCATATAATCTCTCTCCTCTCTCTCCCTATAATTCTTGGCTTCACTCACATCCGACGCCCAATTCGCATCCCCATTCCCAAACAGCTCCCCACTCGAGTCCGTCCCCATCGCCACCGGGAAATCCGAACACGTCCCGGGAGCAGCCGAGGCCCCAACGGAGCTCCGGCCAGAAACGGAGCCGGATCCTCGACGGCGACGGCGCTTGCGATCTAAGAGCCTGAAGCTGGGTCTCTTGTAGGTGGTGGGGGGCTTATCGTCGTCGAGAAGGGAGAGCTTTGACATGTCAATGAAGTCGATGGAGAAGGAGGTTGTGCGATTGGAGAGGCATGGGCGCTTGGTCAGAGAGTGGGAGTGAAGAAGAGTGGTACTGGTAGAGGTTGCTGTTGTTCGATGGGGTTTCGGAGGATCGGAGTCTAGGGATTGAATATGGAACGGTCTCCATGTATTGAGATGGAGAGTGCATGAGTCGATTGAGTGGCGGGAATCTAGGGTTTTGTTAGACATCATGAGAAAGAATATTGTCGGAAACGCAAGATGGGTTTCTTCTCTAAGTTCTGATGTCGTTTCAATATCTTACATTCTTTAATTTGCAGGTAGAATAGGGAGGCAAAGAGTGAATAGGACGTAGATGAATGCAGAACGGGGAAAAGATACGGAGAGAGAGAGGGCGAGTTCGGCAGAGGTAGAGCCTTGCGAGCCAAACACTAACACCCGGCAATCTGAAAAAATGAGCCAATGAGGTCTCACTCTGGCCCACTCGTTTTGTTTGTTTGTGACTTATGATATAACGTGGATACACTTAAATAACGATAATAAGTTGCAACAGCATTTGCAGTCTCAGCTACAAGGCACTGTACCAGAAGAACAACACTTCTATATGATCCAAATTATCAAAATGATCCTCGGCTCGGCGACACGAGTTGATTTTGTTAAAAAAGATACATAAGATATCCTATAAAATCATATTGCATTAGGATCCAGTGTTTTATGAAATAACTTAAGAGATACGTTCCCCTCAAAAAACTAATTTGCCAACCACTGGGCACGAGGGATTTGGGTGATTCAATATAAATCTAATGCAGAACCAAGTGAGGTTATTTCCTCAATTCCTTGGATATCATGCAGGAACTTTCTATAGGTGGCTGCATAATTGCCAAACTGAATTTCAGCGGGTGGATGAACATCAAAAACATAACAGATTGGCTTTGATTTCAGCATCGGTTTCCTAGTGGGAACAATATCAGAAAAATGCCCAAAGCTTGCTTCATCAAATGGGAAGGATTTTCTCAGGACAAAGAAGCTCTCTCTGCCCAACTTCTCCACCTGAAAAATTAAATACATGCCTTCAGATTGATTCATCCCCACAAAGATGTGCAAAAACAACATCCGTAATGCATAACCAAGGGGCACACACATGTGGAAACTATGTCGTTCCGTGGAATGTGGCAAACAAAATGTGAGCACGCAAGAAATCTAACACCCAATACCGACAGTGATGCGAAAAGAATGTTCCGATGGAAACTATACCTGTAGTTGTGCAAACCTAATATTGTTCATGGTCAGGATAAGTTGAACATCATACAAGTCATCAGATAACATTCTGTGGGCCAAAGACTTGAAAAAATTCTGGACAAGAACCTTTTGCCTGTTCAAATCTTCAGCATAGCTTTCTAAGTTAGCTAGCCATAATATGCATTTCAGTTTACTCCATGGAATGGGGTTCTCCTTTGCTCTGGAAACAATTGTCTGGTGTGGGTCTTGAATGCCCCATAAAATACTCATACCAGACAATGAAGGGTCATGGATTGTGGTTTCTGACATACAAGTTGTCGTAATTATTTTGCATGGATCAAAGTGGCGAGCAACTTTAGAGCATAACTGTAATCCAGTGTCATCCAATAAAAGGATGTACCCATCAGAAGATGTTGGGAATAACTGTAGAAGGGAAGTAGAACTTGCAAAATCATCTTCAGGTGAAGAGGGCATTGTGATTGTTGATGATGACGTTGAATCTAGATTATGAGAGAAGAAGCACGTTTCTCCGTTTCGACAGCCCTGCAGATCCACTTCCATAAGCATAATAAATGATATAAACAAAAAGGAAGACATCAAACTAAGAGGCAACCAGAAACTAGTCCCCACTAAGAAAAACTTTATTCCCAAAACACAACAGTGCCAAATAGACAGTTGAACTTGCGGCTCTTCTGCAACAGCTGACTCCTAATTGTTCTTCTGAGTAACCATATCAATGCAAAATGAACTAAGTGTTATTTCAAAAGGTTAAGGACCAATACACATACATCTCAATTAGCACAAATTTTATCTCCCTGCAGCACTGCAACTGCATATTTTATCTCCATAAAATGATAGCCAAAAACCTATGTAACTTTTAAGGAAATTTGCACGATGAAACATGTTCCACTTAGCACAAGTTTTTGGTAAACAGAAAGAGTAAATGACCTAAAATAATTTCATATAAAATTGAAGCCCAGAAGTGAAAATACCTGTAGAGTGAAAAAGAATTTGCATGCTGGACTTTTTGCTTGAGGAGAATGAGAAAAAGCACACTGATCGCCATTCTTGCAAGATCCATTCGCAAAATATACACATAAAGGAGTTTCCCCATAGGTGATAGGCACACTTTTGTTAACGTCATTATATTGATCATTCCATGTGCTTTCAGAATTTTGGAATCTTATCTATTTTTAACATGAAAAAATTCCAAAGAATTATTAGCAAGAAAATAATAACCAAACGAAGGGGAAATGTAATTTTACCTCTGTAATAATTTTGGTAAACTTTTCAGCCATATCAATTTTTCCAAAATGACCAGAATTCACAAATGGTACAGCTAAGCATTTTATTGTCTCAATAGATGGCTCAGTGTTCTCATCATCTTCAGCAACAATACCCATCTTCTCATTGGGTTGACAACTTAGCAGGCATGTGTGCAAGAACTCACAAGGATCATAATAGCTTGGCAGGCCATCACATCTACCCAGAAATTTGGGCCGAAACAGGTGCACTGAATTTAGTATATCTTCATCTGGAAAGAAAAAAAAAGAAGAGAAACTTAAGAATAACCCAGGAAGGAGAAAAAAGAAGAAAAGCAAAAGAAAATCTAATTTGAAATGAATCTTTCAAAAACAAATCTAATTTGAAATGAGGTTTCACATAGGTAGCTAAAAATGTGTATGAACCCATACACCGCTCTGCAATATGATGTAGTGACGACCGGACAAGATTATGGAAACAGCACCATTCCTCTTCAATCTGAGGTAGAAATAATGTTGTATCTTCCGTTTGTTTTACCTCTAAAACTTCTGTCAAGTATTCAAGGCGATGCTTGTCCTTCAGAGCAAAGAACAAATATCAAACATCACAAAATCCTTTAAAGCAAAGCACATTGCTCAGTGAAAAGAGTATTCCTACAGCAGGGAGAAGAAAGATATTGTTTTACCTTGAATACATGTTGCCAAAATTGATATGCATAAAAGTTCCCCAACAAAATCGCCTCTTTTTGACCTATTTTCAAATTGCTGTCGCAAGTTCCACCAAAGTGATGGTATGCGTACTCTGTAAACTGAGGTGGAGAACTGATTTACCGTAAGTACATAATTTTTGGAACAGCCAAATGTATAAAGGATATTATCATACCAGATGCTTCTGACCAAATGGACGAAGAATCGGTAGAGGCAGTGTGTCCATCAATATGCCAAGCAGAATGCCTTCACGCAGTAATCCAATATCTCCAAATTTTAGCACTAGTATAGAAGCATCAAATGTCAAGGACAAGCTTGCAAGCAAGTGTCCATAAAATGTAGGCTGATACCGGCCTCTTGCAGATTGAACTAATGCATCCATTTGAACAAGCAAGTTTATTGCATCTTCAATAACCTCAGGATTTGGGGGGTCCAAAGCCTTCTGCAATAACACTAGCATCATAATTTCACAATTAGATTGTGCATAATCCTTTTTTTTGGGCTGGGGACATACAAGTCACGCAAAAAAGTTCAAATTAATCTTTAAGGCCAGCATAAAAAATGGAAGCTAATATCTATTGATCACACAGGCTAGATTTTTAACACTCTGCCTTCATCACATACTTATATACACATGTAGATTTCAGATGCATACAATAAAATCAAGATAACAAGAAAACTGATAGGACCCCAATGTTTAAGTCTATGATTGATAAGGTAAGCCGGGACAAAGGACAAGAGGTAGGACAAAGGATAAGAGGTCAACACAGAAATTACAGTCATCTAGAATAGGTTCAAATACTGTTCTAAGAACCTGACTAAATTACAAAAACAACTATTGCATCAGGATTTTTTAATAAGCTGATCATGCAAATATAGTCATAACTCATAAAAGACTAAAAAGCATAACTATAAAAAGACACAGCAAATCAATCAGACCCAACTTGGAATATCTTTAGTCAGAGGGTGATTTGAAACATTCTTGCCCCATCACTAGACATAAAAGTTGAACGTACAGTTTGCATCAAATATGAACATCATAGACATACATTTGGGATCATTTATAGCTCTTGATTCGGCACAGCATGTCAGAAGCACTTGTTGCCGCAGTGACAACTTTAGTATAGTTGGCGACTCAAACTCCTCAAGCTTATTGAAAAATGATCTTGTAACCAATCGATAAATGTGGCCATCACAAGTTCGACCAGTCCTCCCTTTACGTTGATCAGCCTAAAAGATAATTTTAATGATTAAGCGAAAGAAATCATAGAATTTGGACCCATGTGTAATATGCTCTCAATACCTGAGATTTAGAAATCCAAACAATCTCAGTTGAGTCCTGCTTACTGGTATTGTCCCAGAAAACTTGCAAAGATCGACATGTATCAATCACATAGGCTACTTGAGGTATGGTCACAGATGATTCAGCAATATTTGTTGCCAGTATCACCTAGCAAAATACAAGTGAAAATGCGCAATGTTGGTAAGATTCAGAATTACCTACCCTCGACCAAAGGAGTAAAGATCTCAAAATTATTTGCAAAAGGCGGGGATTTAATAGTTAATATTTAATTGCAGAATCTGTAACATTCTATTGCAGTATGCAGCCTAGTACGTAAGACCCTACTGAATATGCTTAACCCAAAAAAAAAGGGGGATCATCACTGAATAGACAAGTTATAAGAGGCCATCACAGAAGAATGCAAATTTCTTGGAAGACAAGGGCAAACCAGAAATTAAGACATTAGCCTCAATGTTATCTTGAAAACATTTTAGTCAAAATACAAGTTCGAATCCTGTTTCCTAACATGAAATTGAAACTATGCAATCGTAAGGAGGTAGGAGCATACCCTACGGTGGGTTTTCAAGACTTTCATAGCCATGAGAGCTTGTTCGATGTCAATGCTTCGATGTAGGATATGAACCTTGAAAGATGAACCAAGAGGCAACAAACGGAACCACTGCTGCTCCAAGTCAAAGTATGTTGGAAGAA
Source organism: Erythroxylum coriaceum (assembly GCA_026874005.2). Lineage (NCBI taxonomy): Eukaryota > Viridiplantae > Streptophyta > Magnoliopsida > Malpighiales > Erythroxylaceae > Erythroxylum > Erythroxylum coriaceum. The sequence continues at coordinate 1,974,145 of JANQAP020000097.1, forward strand.
AAATCAAAATGCCCTTTTCAATGTCTGGTTCATGTTCATGAATGTGCATAACCAAATCATAAATAAGCTTATGCACTTCAGGTTTCATATCAGCAGCAGCAATACTAGGGCTATATCCTGAACAATATTCCGAACTGATTCCAAGTTCAGATACCTAGTCCACCCAAAAAAAAAAAATCATTAGCAACATTATCAGAAACCAGTCAGAATGCTCCAACACTGCCTCTTAGGTTTATCATGTGTTTCAACTAAAATTGCAACAAAATATTCATATCATATCCTACAACATTACAGGAAATTAGGCACAAAAAATGTTTTAAACAGCAATGTCGCACAACTGATGTAATTGCTAAGCGTCAGTAAATAAAATATGAAATTGAAGAACGTGATTTAAAATCATTCAAAATTGTGGCCCCTCTCTAGGAAATTTGAGTTGGATTACCCATACAAATTATTTTCTAAATAACAGAACAGAAACAAACCAAGTAAGAGTTATTGCCTGCTCAAGATATGTGACTCTCCGTTGAAAAATGGCTTGCTGGCATGAACTGGGAATCGCAAGCACTTGAACTCTTTCACCCCTACCAAGATCTTTAAAGTAATCCCGGTATCTTGATATATCAGCAGTTGCAGACATCAATATCACCCTGAGAAGGCAAAAAATTTAGCAAAATCTTAAGGAGCACTATTCGGAGACTCAAAATATGGTATGTCCTATATATGACACAATAGCACATTACAAATGCTAAATTTCGCATAACAGAATGAGAAGTGAAATTCACAAAGCCTTAAAATTCAAACTCACCCACCCTGAACTTTAAAAAGTATTAATACAATGGCATATTGGATAGTAAGATCATACACAGAAGTAGAAGGCACACCTGAGATCTCTGTTCTTTAGTAGAAACTGTTTCACACAAACAAGAACAAGATCAGACTCAACCGATCTTTCATGCACTTCATCAAGAATGATAACCTTGTACTTGAGAGCACTTGGTCCTTTATCTCGCATTTCATCCAACACCACTCCAGCTGTTTTAAAGACAATCTTTGATCTGCAAAAATAAAGATTATACCAAAACATAAAACATAAAGTCCTTGAAATTAAAAAGGAAGGGGGATTATTGCGGCGGTAGTAAAGCAAAGACATGGGAAGAGGGAATCTTTAGGTAACAAACTCGAGTACAAATCAGTTATTTGCATTCAAGTACTTGATCATGTCATGTGAAGAATAAACTTAAATAATGTTGAGACCTGAAACAGGTACGAACCCAAGCATACACCTCGCACTTTTTTTTTTTAATTTCTTTGCAAGGTAACGAACTGTATCCAAAATATGTACTAGCCTCTGGCTAACACCCTTTTCCCAAGAAGAGTACCAATAACAGCAGTTCATCTGATTTCATTGATTATAATTAGCAAAAAATATTGTGTACCCTACAAATAGAAATGCATGCCTAAATGATTAATTCCAGAACCTCAAAATATAGGAACAGGAGAAACAGAATTTCTGCATTTTCCATCCATAGGCAGCCCGGAAGCTGGTCATTTGCTAATCATTCTAATCAAAACTTTTTCTGTGAAGTGGAAAGTACGTAGTGAAAAATGGTGTTTGAAACAGGACAAAGGAAATGATATAATGGACGCAGAAAATCACTTGAATAGCTCAAAGTTGCTAGAAAAGAATGTCTTAAAACCAAGAGAAATTGTGTAGAAAGCCACCTTGGTGATAAAAGCTTGGAATGCCCTATGTGGTATCCAACCTCCCCTCCCAATTCACAGTTGCGAGCTTTAGCAACTACTTTAGCGATGGCAACAACTGCAAGTCTCCTTGGTTGTGTACATAGAATGGGCTCCATGTTTTTTTCCAGAAGAAACTGGGGAATTTGAGAGCTCTTTCCTTCAAAACAAAAATGGGTAGAATTAAAATGCGAAACAAATTACACACAACATGAGAAGAAGGCTGAATATTGGTAAAGCTCGTAAAAATAATCATAACAACAGTCGTAGGAGAAAAGAAGCTAACGCAGAAATTTCATTTTACTGTTCATTTCATAACTCCTACCTTGCGCCTAAAAGCATGCAACACATTAGAGTATTATAATAGCAAACCAACGGAAAATACCAACTACACCAGATGATTCAAGCAACATTCACTCGGAGGGTAACGAACGGAGAGCAAAAACTAAAAAGAAATTACAAGGTGAACAGCGCTTCTCGAAGAGTCCTTACGTTCTTTCATTAGACAAACGAGACTAAACGACTTACAATGAAGAAGAAAACAGAAATTAATGACGGTTCAAACTTGATCCTCACGAATAAAGCTAAAAAGCGAGAGAATAAGGAGCAAAAGTCGAGTGAGAGTACCGCAACCAGTCTCGCCAACGATGAGAGTGACTCGATTTTCCAGAATTTTCTCGACGATCTTCTCCTTCATAGACAGTATCGGCAGAGACGCGAAGTTGGACTTCGACGGTTCAAAAGTAGCAGAACTCGAAGAGCTAAGCGAATGTGTCGGAGAAGTAGGCGCCATCTTTCCCAAACGCTAGAGCTCGTGCAAGCAAACTCTGGCTCTCTCAAGTCTTGCTCTCTTCTTCTTCAACTGTACGGAGAGAGGGAGAGGCAATGCAGATGATTTGCTACCACTTTTGGGTATATGAGCAGAGCTGAGCTGCCTTTGGCTATCTCACACCTCAGTCGTTTCGTTTCCTGTGGGAGAAATCACATATGGGCTAACATGTTCAATGTTGTATGTAGCTCAAAAAGTCGAGTGATCCATAATTCGCTTGCGATTTAGAGGCTAGGTACGTGGACGCGATGCAGCTGATTGGCTAACGCGAGTCCTTCTTCCACAAGTTAACCGCACAGTGTCCTTGAAATTTCTGAGAATCTTTGTTGTGGAGCCCATGCCAATTCTTTATCGTGTGGACTGCTTTGATGACTTGGACATTGGACGGTTGTGATCTCGTC
>JANQAP020000097.1:2079398-2090203 GCA_026874005.2 Erythroxylum coriaceum
TATTATTAGTCATATAAATTTAAAATTATAAATAAGAAAATATTAAATTAAAATAAGAAAAATATAAATAAAATAAACTTAGCAAATAAAATATTTCATAAAAAATATATTATTAGTCTATTAGTTGAGGGCATAATGGAAAATAATAATTATCAGAAGGTCATTAATGGAAAGTAAAATTTTTACCGCATAAGCACTTTCCTACTACAACTATCTTTCTACTTATTGATTTCTACGGTAGTACTGCACTTTTCTTTAACTTTCGATTGTTCGCTCATAGATCCAAACATATGATTACGTTTGGAAACTGTGATGGATAAGTACTTATCCTTATTGCACCGAAAATCTAAACGCTGCCTTTATCCTTCACTTAAATAGATTTGAAGTTTACAAAAATTTGATCTCCCACTTTTCTACGTGAACTTCATAGGTTATCTCTTGACTTCGTTAATACGCGACTTAAATAACTTCCCTATTACTATCTTTTTAGACATCAAAAAGAAATCATTAATAGTAACCATATTTTGTTATCACCAAAACCTATATTGGATCTTCTCTTAATTCATTATTGAAGACCTTGTGAACTACTTCCTTAACTTGTTTCGACAAGGGCGTCATATTCATTTGTGGAGATGGTTTGTTAATCCCTTATTACATGCAGGACTATTTGCTAATTGTTGATGAGCCTTGACTAAATACTAGCACGATTATGACATAGAATAGGCATGTTGAATGAACCATATACACCGTGTAAGATCAAGCAAGTTCGAGCTTCAATTAATAATTACAAACTATTGGTGTATTGATTGACTTGATTATGGTGAGGTAGTCTGCCTATAAGCGCATTTGGATAGACCAAATACCAAAAAGTGCTCAACGAGCAGAGTCGCGTTGATGGAACTGTACACATGTATTGGTTGGACCATGCCCAAATTAATTTGAACTAGTGGAGATTACGAGTGATGAGATAAATTTAGTGGTTTAAGAGAAGAAAGAAGTCCTAACAAAGAGTTTAAAGAATGAGGTATTAAAACTTCACTTTTTAAAGTTTTCTTTACTTAGTAATGAACTTAGTATATTGATGTGTTAGTCATCCACTAAAATAATGATTAAGCGATTAATAATGTCAAACACCAACTGAATTAATAGACTTTTACTTTCTTTCTTGTATTCTTGTTCAATAAACCTATAAATAACTTATTTGAACACTACTTTCAATATAAGGAGTTGCAATTATTATCGTTTGCAGGTGTTGTTAGGGTGAACAATTTTGATGTATTTTTATACATTCATTCATTTTATTGCCGATTTAATAAATGCGCTTGTTTTTCTAAACTTTTTGTGCAGAACACTTCCAAATGCAAAAGATTCCGTAAAATTGAATTGAGTTACGCGAATTCAATTATCTTGTGATGATTTTGGCGCACCAGTATTCTTATCAAAGTCTTTACAACAGCTAGAGTGAGAGAGTTCACAGTCGACTGTCGAACTCAAGGAGAGGAGCCAGTAAGTGAAGCAAGCAGTTTCAGTCCGCTCAAATAAGTGTCATGTTGGAAACTATGTAATGTCCTTCAACTGAATCATTTCTTTGTATTGGAATCCTGCATCTACAGTTACAGTTGACAGCTTAACAATGTTTTCTGGAGAGTGGGGACGCATTTCCAAGTTACTTTGCACATTCACTGTCGTTTGTTATCGCATGTCAGAGGCCGAGCAATTCGTATATTTGCATGTTGATGGTGTTTCAACATTTGCATGAAATGGAATAGGTTCCCAGGTACCTGTCGGACACAAATGGTGTATTTTTTACTTCAACCTTGGAAGGCAGATGAATTGTTTCGTTCCTGGGCCCTGCTAAGAATTTGAATCCACCCAAATGGACTCCCTGAAAACTGAAAATGCAACTTTAATAAAGAGCAAGGCATCTTCTGAGGGGAAGTCAAGTAAACTCCTTAAGGTTTGCGTTTATCGGATGTCCTCGAAGGGACAAGGTTTGCGTTTATAAATACATGGTATTATAGATATACATGCAATATGGTCATAAACACCGATATTTGAGTGACATTTTAAGACAACATTCTTGTTCACAATCCGCTGTTATATTACATATGCTTCTGCTCTGATCTTAGTGCTTGATCTTGGGCCTCTTCACAATCATCACACTGCAGTGAGCATGATGAGCACAGTAGTCACTCACACTACCAAGAACCGCCCTGCAAGAACAAAGATTTCTTAGAAAAAAATTCTCAGAAATTTTTTTGACACGCAACAGGAGACTCGGGTAAACCCAGTACGGTTTCACTATAATCCCAATAGGTTTCACCACTTTGAACAGTGATTTGTGAATATAAAATACAATTACATCATAGGCGAAGAAGTGTATAGTTCCTTTCTTTCAAAGGATGTTGTAAATATGAAATCCCGCAGCACCTAAAGGTCTACTAATATAATGTCTACGCACATAATATTTGGCCAAGGGTACCCATAGAACATCTCTGCTAGCATCCTCGTATTACCATTCATACAGGCTTGAAGCCACGGAAGTTCACTAGCTAAAGTACCAAACAGTAAGCAAATTAGAAGGCCGCCATAGATTATCAAAATCTGCATCCTGTACTAAAGAAAACAGAGGTTAGGTGGATCGGTATCGTCTGCATTCTTCCCCTCCTAAATTGTTTTATCTTCCTCAATAAACTTGGAAAGATTTATTTCTTAGCGTGTCATTTATTTCTTAGCGTGTCAGGATAGTTTAAGTCACTAAATGTCTGATAAGTGAGTGTTTTATCTCAGTTCTCAAGCTCCATTAGAAATAGGAAGTTTTCTTCATTGGTAGTTAATACGACTGGGGAGGTGCTAATATAGGTTTTGGTAGGTTAAACAAGCAGACTAATAGGCTTAAGCTACATCTGTTGGTCCCGTCTGCTTTGAGAGTGTATTTCCTGCCTTTGTGAATCACAAAAGGGCTGTTTTGGATTTGTTGATTCTCTTTGTCAAGTTCAAAAACAGAAAAATTGATAACTTGACGGGGAGATTATAGGCTTTAAATGGTCACAGGATAAGGTACCTCTTGATAGCGCCATAACCATGGCTACCCACAACCAGCACCGAAGCATGATGTTTCTCCACGGCTTCACAGAGGACATTTCTGGGATCACCCTCCACCACTTCCACAGTCACATCATTCACCTGTTAAGATACTGAATAGTTGAGCAATTATTCCAAATCATGCAATTTTGCCTGATCACAGATAAAATCCATTGTCATATGTCACACATTGTTAATCACTAAACAATGTTTTTTAGACATAGCTTTAATGAGCGTATTATGGGATTTAAGGTCATAGACATAACAACAAAATTGATCAGCCATCATGAGCAAAAAGTCTTGGAATAAGGTCTAAATTTGTCCACATTAGATCTTCTCATTCCCATTTTACCAATTAAAACTCAAGTTTTATGTTTTTGGTCAAACCAATTCAATTTTGATATCCCAATTAACATGATAAATGAAAACAATTAACTACCTCTATGATATACAAATCAAATGATAAAATTAAGTCTACCAATAACTATAATTAGAATTATAAGAATCAAAATGAGCGATTTAAACGGGTACCGATTTACTGGTGCACACAGCCTTCGCATTTTCAACAACTTTAGCCGCTATCTTCTTCAAATCCGCATCCACAAATAGTAAAACCTCAGCCGCCCCTAAATTATATACTATTTATAATTAAAACCCAAAGCAAAACCAAACAAAAAACACAAATTATTAATTCTAATTTCTAAACCAAGCGCACACAAGTTGGGGGAGTTAGCAAACCAGGTCCTGCGAGACCGACAGCAGAGGAAGGCGTAGGTTTGGCGTGAACTATGACGATCCTGAAAGGAGAATTGGCACCAAAAGGAACGAAAAACTTTTCCAATATCCACTCCAGAGCGTAGCCGCTGTGCTCGCTATCATCTATCCCCACCACCATCACTTCCTTCTCCATCGCCTTCGATTTCTCTCTACCACAGCACTAGGCGCTCTCTGTGTTTCAAGTGTAGAAGTTGCGGGATGAAACTATCTAACTTAGCGTGTCCGAGCAGCACAGAACATAACGGAAGGAACTAGAGATAATGATTGATTCTCTATCACCTCGCCAATGAAATGCTCAGCTGGCGACTGTCGGATGCTGCCGCGTGGCATTGGTACTTTGTCACTATTTTGCACGTGTATTTATTTATTCTTTTGGGCTCATTAGATAATGGACATCGCCCATTTTTGGACTATTCCCACGCTGAGGCCTATCATAGTTCAAGGTAAGTTCATCAAACAACATATATAACGGTATCTTAAAGATTTCATAGATATTTAAATAAATTTTAATATTGTGTTTAATTTAAAATTTTTTAATAATTATAAATATGAGAGATGAAATAATTTTCTTTTTAAATTTTTTATGAACTAAAGATTTCAGATATGGAGAAGATAATTGAACCAGTCAACAACTAAGCCGGCGCAATGGTAGTAGTGCCACGGGAACTAATTCCAAGTAAGTTGATTAGGGGCAAATACGTACTACGCATTCACATGTAGTTTAATTGGTTGATCAAACAACACTACATACTTGAATATATTATTAGCAATTTCATTTAAGAATGGCCATGTACTTGATTGCTCGACAAATCATGGTGGATCATCCACTAATGAACTTGTCACCTTTAAAAAGAAATTCCAAAGATTGGTGAGAATGTACTTGTTTTCTCTCTCACGCGCATCTGATTGTGTACTATGAGTAATGGCTCCAGTGCTCAACCACCCATTGGATCCCTGTTTCATATATTATAGGGTCAAAATGTAGTAACGCTTACTGTATCCAAGTTGATAACCAGAGTGAACTCACGGTTTACATCACCCAACACTAAAATACGACTGCTCATGACGTCTGAATTCAAGTAGGAATTGAGATAGTGCAAGTTGGTGGCTTTCAGTTTGGAGATGGATATTTAAAATATGACATTCAGATAGGTGTCTGTCCAAAATAATAAGAAAATATAGCACAAAAGTTAGGGATATTCAAAACAAAATGAGAGAGATTTTGCAATAGCAATCCAGATTTCAATTCAAATCCCACCTCCAAGTTTGGATACCGGATACACAGCGATTGTTGAATTACATTTGGTATAGCTAATTCCCTCAAGGTCCTCTCATTTGATTAGACAAAAAAAAAAAACATGGTAAACTATGAACACATCCCCAGAAAGGTCAGCTAATTAAGCCATGCTTTCGTAAACGACAAGCAAATAAGAAAGATCTTTGACGTCTTGAATCGATGTTCATACTCGTGACTGTATTAAGTTTGTTTCAGACGCTTATCTATATTACAACCAGAAAAGAGGAAAAAAAAAAAGAGGAGAGAGAGAAGAGTTTCCAAACCAGTAACCATGTTCATCTACATTGTCCAAATCGTGTTCATCCACTGCTTCGGCCCACTGGCTGTCACCCAAAAAAGGAGAAAGCTCCTTCACCTATTCAATCCTCGTCATTTGTGACACTGAAACAAATATATTTTCTACACGTGGCATGGACAAGGACGTGACAGATAAGCACCACTAAGCTGTATCCAGTTTTTCTTTTACGAGGGAGCCTTTTGAAATAAATATGGAGTTGGATAATCACGCATCTCAAGAGTTGTAAAGCACTTTTACAAAAAGTCGTTACATATTAATTGTTTGATTGTTAGTTGATCACTTATCCTACTTAGTATAAGATTCTCATCAATTTTAGGTTTCAATTCTCATATAGTCATTGAAAACGAGACGTTCGCAATTAATCTAACCAAGGAGTATACTTAGGGGGTGAGAAGATTATTAATAAAAAAAATTCTCTTTTTTTTTTATAATAACTTAAACTCAAGATTTCTTAAAAAAAAAACTTTTAAGCGATGAGTTAAAATCAATTAGGAGATCCCTACTTGTCAACTTTTACTTGAAGTCTTGAAGCGTAAAGGCCACGCCCTTGCGTCATTATGCTCCAAGATATGATTGCTCACAAATGGAACTTTGCCGATTAGCGGGCCATTACGTGTTGGATATGTTTCTCTTATTTATTTTTTTATAATAATATTAAAAATAAATTATTACAATTATATTATCCAATAAATATAAATTATCAAGAAGGGAAATAAGTTCTCAATATTTTTATATTATGTTGTTGAAGTGACACTGTCATTCTCGTATCAGACGGAGAGAGCGAGACAAAAATGGTGTGAATGAAGCAAAAAGAAGCCATCTTTGAGTTGAGCGGTGCATGGAAGCTCTTCTCTTTTTAGCGAAATAGCATAGCAAGCAAATTGGTGAGTTGATAGAAAGAACATGAGATGAAATTCGATTGTCTTGTTTCGGTTTCTTCTTGTTGGCTTCCAGAAACTGCCCGTGTCTCTTTCTCTATACTTTTGATGATGTTTGATTTTGCTTTATGTACGGTACCAAAGTCTCTATAAAAAATAAAATTAATTATTCAAAACGATGGGTTTTTAAATGTTTTCTTTATTTGCAAGTACTTCTTAGATATCAAATCTGTGACAGGGTGAGAAAGAAATCCATGGATTCCATCCTTAATTTTGTTCACATATTTACGTAGGTCTCGTATAAACCATGTAGACGGGATTAATTGATACAGACTTGAAATTGATTAACGAACAGAGGATCTGGTCAAAAAAAATAAAGCAAAGTGTTAGCGAAAACTTGAACATGACGTAATAAGAAATTTTCAATTTTTTTTAATAAATAAAATAAAGTGAACAGGAAAAGCATCAGGTGAAATTACCAAGAAATAGACATTTTCTGTTGCCACCCTTATCTTTGTCGATATTTATATGTATGTTTACAAGAACACGAACTCTGGCTAACCATCCAGAGACAGGTGAAATCGTAGAGGAGACGGAGAGGCTCGTTGTCGTGAATTTCCCGTCGGAAATAATCTAAAAAAACTTCATAAAATCCGACAATATTCACAGGGTTCTCACTCCTTTACTAATCTGTGGTCGACAGGCTTAAGAATCGAGTGTCTATTATATGAGGGTCTTTGTCGGATTAAGAAAGGGTTTAGGCTTAAGAATCGAGCGTCTATTATATGAGGGTCTTTGAGGATTAAGAAAGGGTTTAGTGGTTTGTGGAAACGTGCGAGAAGATGAAGTTTTGCAAGAAATATCAGGAGTACATGCAAGGCCAGCGAGAAGAACTACCTGGGCTTGGTTTCAAGAACCTTAAAAAGATTTTGAAGAAGTGTAGGAAAGACTTTGAATCTCATCAAGAGCTATCAGGGTCTGCGGATGCCAAGTCATGTCCCAACCAATGTCCAGGTACTATATTCTTCCAGAGAGTGTGCTCCATATCGTCTCTAATATTCGTTGCCTTGGGATTGAATTGTCTTTTTCTATATCCTAAAGTCTCGAGTTTTTTAGCTTATTCTTCTGACTTTCAGATGAAATCTGTTTTTGTTTTCCCTTGCATGCTGTATAGTACTATCCTACCGGAATTCTTTTCATCCTAGAAAGTAAAATTCATCTCCTGACTATATGAGTGAAATCCCATCTAGTACATATTTCCCCGAGTTTGTTGGTTTATATAGATCGAATTCAAGGAGTCATGAAAGTCCCTAGTTATTGCAATCTTGATTTATCCAAGGGAGATACAGACATTCCAGTTTACGGTCTTGGGGGATTCGTAGTTCAATTGAACACTTTCTTTTGCTACTAGTACAAAGCTTTCTTAAAATGATGAAGCAAATGTTACACGCTGACAATGCTCGCGTATGGACTCTTCTTTGAATAATTGAATCAAGTCCTAAAACTCTTTTGTCTTTCCTTTTTTATTTTTATGAGTATGTATGTATGAAGCAGTACTTATGTTGACAAGAGTTGCTTGTTCATATTATTTCAATTGTTTACTAATCCTTGTTTCAATGGCAGTGTGTGAAGGCACCTTTTTTCCTTCCCTTCTCAAGGAAATGTCAGCAGTGGTTGGTTGTTTTAATGAGCGTGCACAGAAATTGCTTGAGATCCATCTGGCTTCTGGATTTAAGAAATACTTTATATGGTTTAAAGGCAAGTTGCAGGGCAACCATGTTGCCTTAATTCAAGAAGGAAAGGATTTGGTTACCTATGCACTGATTAACGCCATTGCAGTACGGAAGATTCTAAAGAAGTACGATAAGGTATGTAGTTTCTATTGTACAATAGCCATAGCAATTCTAAACTGTGATGCGGTATATTTGGAATGCATTGAATGTCGCTTCTCTTTGGTTACAGATTCATTATTCAAAACAAGGACAGGCATTTCAGGCTGAGGCTCAGAGGATGCACATTGAGATCCTTCAGTCCCCATGGCTTTGTGAGCTTATGGCTTACCATATTAATTTAAGGGAAAACCGGGTCAAGTCAAAGAGGGCTCCTGCACTGTTTGAGGGTTGCTCACTCACAATTGATGATGGCAAGCCATCACTTTCTTGTGAGCTCTTTGATTCCATCAAGCTTGACATTGATTTAACTTGTTGTATATGCTTGGTAAGTTCAAATATATCATTTTATCAAGAAGGGCTTCTTTTTTCTATGCAATAATTTATTGTCTAATTCCCACCTAAACTTCAATGAAGCATAAGAAGCAATTGAAGATTTTGGGAAGTTTAATCGATCAAATCTAGAGCTGCTATGTATTATTGGTTTTTTGTTGCACTGTTCTTGTTCTAAATTGCACTTGATGAAGCCTATCTGACCTATACTTCAGATACTGGTTTCAGCATCATATTTTCCCTATATGCTGATCTTTCAAGTTCTTTTTTGTTACAGTAGATGGTCAGTCACTTCCCTGCAGATTAAATTAAATTTCACTTAGAGAAACGATGTTTACATTTGTTATTATGATGGTTTAGCAAAACTTTTGGTGGCTAATTGGGGCTTTCCGTATTTGATTTGGTGACAGGATACCGTATTTGATCCAGTATCACTCACATGTGGCCATATATTTTGTTATTTCTGTGCTTGTTCTGCTGCTTCAGTGACCATTGTGGATGGGTTAAAGGCTGCAGAGCCTAAAGAGAAATGCCCTTTATGCCGGCAGGTCTGTTTATTATCTTCTTGCTTGAGTTTAGTTCATAATTCATTTATTCCTTTCGTTTTCTCTCTTCATTATCTATTTGTGAAGAAGCACAAGCTGCACGGAAGGCTTATGCAGTAATAGTTTCAGAAATCCTTATTTCAAATCATATTTTTTGGTGGAAGACTTGATTAAATTCTAGACCTTAGATGAGCCACATCTCTTTCATACATCCTACCGTTCATATGAAACTTTATTTCTTGCAGCGCTTGTCCTTTTTCCTTTTGTTTATATTAGGGCTTGAACCTGAACACTATGTCTGAGAGAAGGGGTTCATACTATACCCAAGCTAACTTCTGCTGGATTCAATTGTTTTTCTTGTTCAAGTGACTAGTTTGGGAATTATGTAGGCTACCTGCTGGTTGAACTGTCTATTCCACATTGTTTTTTCAATTGAAATCATGAAGCACTCCAAAAATCAGAAATATAAATTACTACTCACTTCTCTTGTTGGTGATATGGGAAGCATTTGAATTGAATCTTTATGTATTGCTTTTCCAATTTTCAACCATGCCACCATTTTGGTCTTTGACTTCCATCACAGGCTAGAGTTTATGATGGTGCTGTACACTTGGATGAGCTGAACCTTCTGTTAAGTCGAAGGTATACTCCTCCTAATGATAAACTAGTTTGATGTCTTCTTTAGCAGAATTCCTTTTCTTCTCATGCAAATTATTACAGTGAAAATTGCATAGGATGGTGATTCATTCTGAGTTTATGCATAGTTTACAAGCTTCTTGATGATGATCATGCCTGTCTGAACAGGTGCCATGAATATTGGGAGGAACGACTTAAATCTGAAAGGATAGAGAGGCTTCGGCAGGCAAAGGAGCACTGGGAAAAGCAATGTCGGGCACTCATGGGTGTCTAGTTAGGCATTTCCTCTATTACTTGTTGCTAAATGCAGTTTTAGGTGCATTAAAGAACCTGAGCTTAATAAATGTGTTTAACTATTGCGTTCATATTTCCTTTTTTGTTGATAAAAGATCTGTATAAAAAACTCTCTTGACAGTTTGGTATCTGTTGATTCTCTCAAATAGACTTAAATTGGATGTGGCAACAAAATAAAGAAAGCGAAGGCTTTTGCAAATGCTAAATTCAGTAAACATCTCACAATATGAGCTTACTTATTGCAACCACTGTATGTAAAGGATTTCTTGCTTTGGTAGATTTCCATGCCCTATACACAAAGCAAGCTATAATTCGACTCAGAGTTTGGCAGGGGCCGCGCGAACGCTGGCCCCCTCTATCACAAATTATGACGTAGGCTCTCCCTCATTGAGGAGACCTTAGCTAGGCACCCCTCCTCAGTGCAATGGAGGTCACCACCCTAGGCCATTGGTCTTTCTGATCACCCATTGACCCCGTCCAGGTAAGTATGTTGTAACGTTGGCTTAACACTTGTAATTATCTTACGGCTCCCTGTCTCAAACAATCTTCCTTGGCAGTATGGGTTTTCAATCGGATTGGATAGGAGACAAACTTGTTTCTAGATATTCCTTAGAAAAATTTTACAATATTTAATATTCTACTATTCTCTAAAGGTTATATTTGATTTAATATCTACTTTTATCTAAATAATATTAAAATAAATAAATATTAACAATTAAAATGTATCTAAAATAGTTACTATACGTATAACATATTGAAAAAATTTTAACTTAA
>JANQAP020000097.1:2090303-2109225 GCA_026874005.2 Erythroxylum coriaceum
TTTTGCTAATATGACTGGAATATAAAGATTGTGCCATTTATAATGTTTTAAAGATATTAAAAAATAAATAGTAATAACTATTTAAGTTTTAACATTATTATTATTGATGTAAGAATTTGTAACACTGTATAAGTAATAGAATGAAGTTTTAAAATAGGGTAAGAGACAGACCTCTCATGTAGTTTAAGAAACTTAATTTTTAGAATTTACAAAAAATATTTTCAGTTTTTAATTTTCTAAAAATACATTTTCTTTTAGACTTCTGTTAAAAAATAATACTGAGATATATACGACGTGAGTATTACCAATTAAATACTGCTTATATGAGGATATAACTCCACTCTTAGATTAGAACCAAGCTAATTAAATATGACCGAAACTAGTAATTTATTACAATTATTTAAATTATTAATTTAAGTCAAATTTAATTAATTTGAATAACTCCACTCTTAGATTAGAACCAAGCTAATTAAATATGACCGAAACTAGTAATTTATTACAATTATTTAAATTATTAATTTAAGTCAAATTTAATTAATTTGAATCGAGTTTAAGAACTAAGTTGAGCTTTTATAATAGAAACATTTGATTAGTTAATATATGATGTTCATATTGCATATATTTCGTTATTATTTTTTAATCGATATGTAAAGGGAGGGGATTTTATGAAAAATAAAAACTAGGAGTTTTTTTCGAGAATTTTAAAGATTAAGATGTTTTTTTTTAGATTTCTTAAACTACAAAGGATGTCATTTTTTACCCTTTAAAATATATATTTTTTGGTGTTGGATTACTCTAATTTTTATTTTCATAAAAGTTTTTCAGTTAAAATATTTCATTTATTAAAAGCATTCACTATATTCACTTATATATAATAGAATTAGAAAAATAAACTACAAACAATAACAAATTAAAATTAAAATTGAAATAACAATAATTATATTAATATTAATTAATATAATTTATTAATTGATCAATTGAAAAGGACAAAAATGTATATTGTTAAAATTATTGTAATGGAAGAATTTTAAAAGTTAATAACTGGTTGCTATTTAAAATTGAATTGAATTGAATAATTTATCTATTATTAACAAAACATAATGTAGAAAATGAATTCTATAAAACAAAAGGGAGATGGTTGACAATCACAACTAACCACTTGTCACTTAAGTAAAGTTACTTATATTATATATAATAAAAGGTAAATTAGTAATTAATCCTTTGAAATGATATATTTATAATGTTTTCTTCTTCTTTTTCTTTTACTTATCGCTCATCATGTTTCATCTTTTTGTGGAAATTATAAACTGCAAAAGAGAATTGAGGGACTTTTTGTTTTTCTCATTTTTTATTTCAATGTCTTGTTGTGAATTTGAAAAAGAATAAAACAAAATTTAAAACTTGTTGTGTTAATAACTTTATTATTTTGACAATAATTTTAAAGAAACAATAATTTTGTGTTCTTGCTAGCTAAATAATTGCATTTTAAAACAATGACAACATCTTTTTTTGACCAGATCTAATTTGTTTACACTTTCATTTGTAATGATCTTAAACAGAGCCATTATTGATTCTATCAAATTGTAAACGTTTCAACTGAAAATGACAGGTGATAAAGATGAAGCATCGACTTGTGCTACCTTTAACTTCACGATTGGATTTGGAAACTTGGTTTTTATACCAAACATTTATACATTAATATGATTATATACAAAAAGTAGAATCAACCATAACAGATAACCGAGTATGAAGAATACCATGCAAGATTAAAAATTATATTAGAACTTTAACTGAGTATGAAGAATACCATGCAAGATTAAAAATTATATTAGAACTTCATATATCCAATATCACACTTATGTACAAAAAATATCACTATCCATAAAATATAAGTTATATGTTCACCTTAAAATGAGAATACTATCATTTAGTACAAAGAATATCATGCCTCACCAAAACTTTATACATCTAATACTACATCTATGTACAAAAAATACCATTACCCATAACAAATAAGTCACACGTTCACCTTAAAATGAGAATATCATCACTAAATAGGAAGAATAACATGCCCGAATAAACAATATATGAGGACTTCATACATCCAATATCGTATGTATATACAAAAATGCCACCATCCATAGCAGATAAGTGACACCTTCATCTTAAAATAAAAATATTATCATTGAGTATGAAGAATATCATGAATTAATAAACACCATTTTAAAACTGCAAACATCTAATACCATGTCAATTTACAAAAAATATCGCCATCTACCACCTATTATAGATAAGTCACACCTTTACCTTAGAATAAAAATAACATCATTGAGTGGAAGAATATAACCCAATAAAAACTATACCAGACCTTCATACATATAATACCATGATTACGTACACAAAAAACCATCACTCACCAACTACTGCAAATAAGTGACATGTTCACTTTTAAATAAGAACACTATCACTAAGTAAAAAGAATAGCATCGGTGAATAAAAACTGTATTAGATCTTTATACATTCAATACTAAGTTTATGTTTAAAAATACCACCACTTACTTCAAATGAGTCACAGATTCACCTTAAAATTGATATACCATAACTCAATATGAAGAATATCATGGCTCAATTAAAACTATACCAAATCTTCATACATCTAATACCATGCTAATGTTTTCAAAATACTACAACCAATAACATATAATTCATATATATGCAACTTAAAATAGGAATATCATCACTCAGTATGAAGAATATCATGCCTTAATTTTATGCATCCAATACCATGCTTATATATTCAAGAAATATCACCATCAATGATAGATAAGTTATATGTTCACCTTAAAAATGGGAATACCATCACTTAATACAAAGAATATCATGGCTCAGTTAAAACTATACTGACCTTCATACATCTAATACCATGTTTATGTTTACAAAACACCACTACTGATAACAAATAAATCACACGTTATTCACCTTTAAATAGAAATATTATCACTTAGTACGATGAATAGAATGCCTCACTTAAAGTTATATTAGACCTTCATACTTCTAATACCACACTTATGTTTAAAAAATATCGCCATTGATAACAGATAAGTCACATGTTCACTTTAAAATAAGAATACTATCACTTAGTACAAAGAATATCATGTCTCAGTTAAAACTATACTAAACATTCATACATCTACTATCATGCTTATGTCAAAAAATACTAACAACTATAGTACAGAAGTCATACGTTTACCTTAAAATGAGAATACCATCATTCAGTATAAAGAATACCATAGCTCAGTTTAAACTATACCAAACTTTCTTACATCCAATACCACGCTTATGTTCAAAAAATACCAACAATTAATAACAAATAAATCACACATTCACCTTTAAATAGGAATACCATCACTTAGTCGAAGAATACCATTCCTTAGTTAAAACTATACCACACTTTCATACATCTAGTTCCTTGTATATGTTCAAAAAGTACTACCACCGATAACAGATAAGTCAAATGTTCACCTTAAAATAGGAATAGTATCACTCAATACAAAGAATATCAAGCCTAAATTAAATTATACCAAACATTCATACATCGATTGCCACACTTATGTTTAGAACATGCCACCATCGATAATAGATAAGTCATACATTCACCTTTAAATGAGAATACCATCTCTCAGTTTGAAGAATATTGACCGGCATGTCTTAACGCTAGTCAAAATAAAATAACTAGACTACTACTGTAGTAGTGATGAGTCTAGGTCAATCCCACAGGGAGCGTTCGAATAGCTTATTAAATGAAATTAATTGAAGTTTAGGTAAAAGGGGGTTTTGTATTTAATAAGAAAATAAAATAAAATAAACCTAATGAAAACAAATTAAAGAAAACATGCAAAAAATGATAAAATTGGGGAATTCGGTAGGGATCCGGTCCTTTGGTTCAATCTCGACCTACACCCTAATTAAACACAATTCATTGATTTGTTGTTCTTTTATCTCTCTTAACAATTATCAGTCGTAGATTAACAACAAACTCTATTAATCCCGATTTTTTCTTAGATCCTAGTTAATTACAAAGCACTCGTTAATTAACCCTAACTATCGGGAAACCTAGAATAAGCTCTCTAAGTTTATCCGGATAACTGCATTACAAATAAGAAAAATAAACCAATCTAGGCAATAATCACACAAGTTTGGATTATTTAGCCTATGTTATGTTATCTCTAATGATTCGGAACTATTAGTCGCTACACATCAATCGAGAATACGATGATTACGTATTGCATTCGATTCTAGCAATGGGTTTTCAAGAAAAATGATTCAATAGAGCATTAAAATTATCATCATTCAATACCCAATCCAATAAACACAACATAAAATATTCAATTCCTAATGAGAGAAAGAAACAAAAATAATTAAAAATTACTTAACCCGGGTCATCGGCGTCGATGTCGCCTCCGAACCGGCGTCAAGAACTTAACCTTCCATGAGTCTCTCCAAAGAAAATGCTTCAACCCCCATAAAAATACCCCCAACTGAAACCCGTCTTCGGGTGTTCACTGTACAAACTCTCTTCTCTTTACTGTTCGCTATACAGGATTTGGCAATTAAACATAGATGGACCATCGTCACTATTCACCTATCCTCTCTTCTCCTGCAGCTCTCTTATGTTTCACTCATGCCACTCTCTCCATTCTCTATCGCCAGCCCCTTCACTATTCCTTCTTAAGCTGGCACCCTCTTTCTTTCTTTTTTCCCTGAAAAAGCTAGGTTTCCAATAAGAGTAATGTTAGACAGGTGTAGCGTGATGCTACTCTCCAGCTGTCCCAAAAGAAAAAACCTTTCTTTTCATCTGAAACGTTAGTTAAAATGTATAAAAATGTACAGCTGGCTTGATTCCTGTCAACTAGTTGCTTTGTAACAATATTTACTCACATTGCATGGTTATAAAATTTTTAGGAGGCCAATGAGCCATGTTGATAACATTTTCTTTGTGTTCTTTTGATTTTCTTGTCTTCTTCTTGCTTTTAATTTCTTTTTTTTCATGCTCCATGAATCAATAGAGTATGGAAATTGAGAAGATGACTTCAATAAACATGCTTTTGGGTCATTTTAGCTCCTTTACTTTTGAAATGTACCTAAGATCAAATATGAGTTAAAATGAGTATCCTAAGCATTTCTAAGGCATTAAACACTAAGTGTAAAAAATAAAATAGATCAACATTTAAACACATATCAAATTCCCCCACACTTAGCTTTTGACCATCCTCGGGCAAATTGTCAAAATCAAAATTAGAAACCAACATTTTTACTCATTTTCGAAATCTTCCAAGAATAGATAATCATAACTAAAGATAAATGACTTTAAAAACCTATGACAATAACTCAATCATTCAAAGCTTCTATTCATGATCAATTAACATTTATCACCCTTAGAAATTGAGTAATCTAGAGGTAGACTTAGAATAAAAGTGTTTAAATAAGATATTTCCATAGGTACACTCATATACCATTCATGATCACAACAATCCATAACTTTGCATATTATTTCATTTCTCCATCACTAAAAGTCACATACACAATCATGAATCAAGGGACTTTTTAGGGTTGTAATGTGGGCTAAGGTAAGGTGGGATGCATTTTGGTTAATGTAGTTTGAAAGCCATTAAGCTAGTGAAGTAAAAGTAACACTTAATGAAAAATTAAACGCACAAGTTAGCGTTTATCCACAACTAGGTACCGTCAGTTATGAATAATGCACCAATTGTGTTTCACAACCCAATTCAGCTCTCATATCATAAACCATATGAACATAACACAATGAAATGCTTCATCCAACATAACATCCTCTTCATATGCCATATACTTAAACACCCAACCAATACAACTTAAGGAGGATAAACTACTAATTAATAACTTTTCACAACAATTGCATTGCATCCTTCATACTTTTTATTTAAACATTTTTTTCTTTTTTTCGAATATAAAATTGAAAGAGACTACATCAACATAGGATTCATAACATGACATTTTAACAAATTTAACCTAATCATATGTAAGCATACCCCCACACTTAGACTTTTACACAATCACATTCATCAAAAATTAACAAATGCTCCACTAGCTTTAAAGCTTGGGTAGGACATTTGGTTAGGTGGATGTAATGTGGTTTATACAAAAGAAAAGGTTAATACAACTCAAAAGGGATTAACAAGGGAAATTCACATAAATAGGTAGCCTATTTAGCTAATGTAGCTTATAATCAATAAAGAATGTCTAATCATTTTCATAAACATGCATGTGATAAACAATGTGGTCTCAAATAAAAATTTAACGCAAAGTAAAGATGTATATGTCATTAAGGTCACTCATAACAAACAAAACAGTGAGACTGATATAAATGTGTTACTCTAATATGGCTCAAAACCTTACTAGTTTTTGTCTACCACTAGTCATCGCTCTTCTAAGAACAATGTACATTAACTAATCACAAGAGTAAAAGTACATGCCAAATTTTGCTATGCATTTTTCTAGTCAATTCAAGCTGTAATTATGACTAAATAATCTTAAAAGCAATAGAAAACAAGAAAATTATCAATTTTGTTCATTTGATTTTGAAAACTACCTAAGAAGCCACATAAGCCACAGTTAAGCTCAAAAACATGCATAGAAACTAGCATACCCCCCCCCCCTCCAAACTTACATTGTCCTCAATGTAAAATCAATTGTAAGAATGGAGCAGTTCATAAAAGTAATAAAAGCGGAAATGTAAATGACAGAATTTAACTTCCCTTGGGTTGCTTCCCAAACAGCGCCTTTGTTTATTGTCGTTGGCTCGACTCTTTGTTGCTCATTCATCATAGTGAGGGCTTTCTAACCCTATCACTTCCACTTCCTCCACTTGGAATCCCTCATAGAATGGTTTCAGTCGATGACCATTGACTTTGAATTTCTTTTTTGTCTGTAAGCTTTCAATTTCAACTGCACCATGTGAAAAGACATTAGTAATAACAAAAGGGCCAATCCAACGGGAATGCAATTTACCTGGAAAAAGCTTAAGTCATGAATGATAGAGAACTTTTTGTCCAACCACAAAATTCTTCAAACAATCATCTTATCATGAAATCTTTTCGTCTTTTCCTTGTAAATTTCTGCATTCTTATAAACTCAAGCCTAAGCTCTTCCAATTCTTGCAATTGCAGCTTCCTCTTATCACCCACCACATCCATCTTCATATTGCATTGCTTAATAGCCCAAAAGGCTTTGTGCTCAAATTCCACTAGAAGATGACACGACTTTTCGTAGATCAGTCTATATGGAGACATGCCAATCGGTGTCTTGTATGTAGTCCTGTATGCCTAAAGAGCATCATCAAGTCACTGACTCCAATATTTGCGATTCGGACTTACCATTTTCTCAAGGATGGACTTAATTTCTCTGTTTGAAACCTCTACTTACCCGTTTATCTGTGGATGATAGGTTGTAGACACCTTATGTGTGACATGGTACTTCTTTGAAAGAGTTCTTACCAATCAGTTGCAAAAATGAGTACCCTTGTCACTAATCAATGCTCGCGGTGTTCCAAATCTAGCAAAAATGTTAAATTTGACAAATTCTACAACAACCGTAGAATCATCAGTCCTGGTGGCTTTAGCTTCCACCAATTTAGAAACATAATCCACATTCAACAAAATATAAACAAAATCAAAAGAAGAGGGAAATGGTCCCACAAAATCGATGCCCCATATATCAAAATTTTCACATGCAATTATTAAAGATAAAGGCATTTTATCTCTATGGGATAGATTACCCTATTTCTGGCACTGTTCACATGCTTTACAAAACATATATGATTCTCTAAAAATATTTGGCCAATAGAAACCACATTTAAGAATTTTCCTAGCAATTTTGTTAGGCCCAAAATGACTACCACAAGCATATGAATGGCAAAAACTTTAGAATTGATTCACACTCATATTCAGGTACACATCTCCTAATCACTTGATCAGAACAACATTTCCACAATTAAGGATCATCCCAAATATAATATTTTGACTCACTTTTTATCCTATTCCGTTTAGCCTTACTTAAACTAGTAGGTATCTCATACTATGGAGCGTTAGTAATTACTCATGTGGAAATAGTTCTTGCAATGGTATTGGATCCTCTTCCTTCACAACTCGACTCAAGTGATCTACGACTGAATTCTCTACACCTTTCTTATCTTTGATCTCCAAATCGAACTCTTGGAGTAGGAGAATCCATCTAATCAACCTTGGCTTCGCTTCTTTCTTTGACCAAAGGTACCTTAATACTGCATGATCAGAATACACAATCACTTTAGAACTAAGCAAATAAGGTCTAAATTTATCCAAAGCAAACACAACAGCTAAAAGCTCCTTTTCAGAGGTGGAATAGTTGCATTGTGCTGGATTAAGTGTTCGAGAAGCGTAGTAGATTGCATGAGTCATCTTTCCATATCTTTAACCAAGGATAGCACCCACTGAAAAATTGCTCACATCACACATAATCTCAAATGATTGACTCTAGTCGGGTGGTTGAATGATTGGTGCTGAAGTCAAAAGTTCTTTTAACTTATCAATTGCTTCCTTGCATCCCTCATCAAACTCAAAGGGTACATCTTTTTGTAACAGATGACAGAGTTTTGTTGAGATCTTACTGAAGTCCTTGATAAACCTGCGATAAAAACCTGCATGGCCAAGAAAAGAATGAATCTCCTGCATATTTGTGGGATAAGGTAAATTTCGCACAATTTCTATCTTAGCCTTATCAACCTCAATTTCCTTAGATGAGATTACATGTCCCAACACTATTCCTTGTTCAACCATGAAATGACATTTTTAAGAATTAAGAACAAGATTAGTTTCGATGCATCGTTCAAGTACACAATTCAAATTACCCAAGCATGCATCAAATGAATCTCCATAGACACTAAAATCATCTATAAAGACCTCAATAATATGTTCAACATATTCAAAAAAAAATACTTACTATGCATCTTTGAAAGGTGACTGGGGTGTTGCATAGTCCAAACGACATCCTTCTGTAGGCAAATACACTAAATGGACATGTGAATGTTGTTTTCTCCTAATCCTCCAGAGCTATCACAATCTGGTTATATCCTGAATACCCATCTAGAAAATGGTAGTGAGATCGTCCTGCAAGTCTTTCAAACATCTGATCGATGAATGGAAGTGGGAAGCGATCCTTACGTGTAGCAACATTTAACTTCCCATAATAGATGCATACTCGCCATCCATTCTGAATTCTTGTAGGCACAAACTCATTATTCTCATTCTTCACCATAGTAATCCTAGTTTTTTTTGGTACTACTTAGACCGGACTCACCCATTTGCTATCCGAAATTGGATAGATTATACCAACATCAAGCAACTTTAAGATCTCCATCTTGACCACTTCCATTATCGAAGGATTCAATCTTCTTTGTGACTCTCTTGATGGTTTGGATCCTTCTTCCAACAAGATTCGGTGCATACATGTCGAAGGGCTAATACTTTTAATGTCGGCTATAGTCCACCCTATAACTGTGATGTGGTCTTTAAGCACTCAAATTAACTTTTCTTCTTGAAGCTTGGTTAAGTTCTTTGCTATGATTATCGGAAGTGTTTCTCCTTCTTCCAAGAATACATATTTTAAGTGCTCCGGTAATTGTTTCAATTCAGTTACAGGTGCTTGCACCATTGAAGGTAAAGATTTCATATTAGATATTGGCAATTCAATATCTTGAAATACATACCTCTTTGGTATTGTTTGTAGTGATTGCAGTGCTAGCACAATTTCCTCCATTTTATTTGTAATGAGCAAGTTAGAATTTTGCAAAATATTTTCCATTAAAATCATGCAAAGAATGACTTCTAACTTATCCTTACCATCCATATCAAAAATTTCTTGAGACAAAGAATCAATGACATCAATAGATAACATAGAATGGACATCACTAGGGCACCTCATAGCCTAAAAAATATTAAAACGAACAATTTCACCGTCAAATTCCATAGTCAATGTCTCTGCATCTACGTTGATCTTTGTCTTTGATGTCTTCAAAATGGGCGAGCCAGAAGGATAGGTGTAGAGTTAGACGAAGGTTCTCCCTCTATGTCCAAGACATAAAAGTAAGATGGGAAAACCAATTCATTGACCTGCACCAAAACATCCTCTACAACCCCTTCCGGATAAGCTTTAGATCTAACAACCAACTAAATTATAACACGAGTTTCTTTCAACAATCCCAAATTCAATGAAGTATAAATAGAATATGGCATAACATTAATTGAAGCTCCAAGATCTAGCATTGCCCTTTCAAATCTAGTATTACCAATTTTGTATTGTAAACTTACCAGGATCCTTACACTTTGGGGGAAGCTTTCTTTGAATGATCGCAGACACATTCTCCCCCATACTTACTTTCTCGTCTCCCCTTAATTTCCTCTTAGAAGTGTATAACTCCTTGAGAAATTTGGAGTATTGAGGAATTTGCTTAATGGCATCAATTAGAGGTATGTTTACCTCCACCTTTTTAAACATCTCCAAAATCTCCTTATCTTGCTCCTCTTTCTTTGATTTAACAAACCTATTAGGAAAAGAAGGCACAGTTTTAGTAAAACTTTTAGTTACAGGAGATTGAGAATATATCTTAGTTCCCTTTTCAACTTCTTTTTTAGGCAATTCAAGTTCCTTTTCAGATTCTTCATCACTGCCAATAACAGGAGTCTTGTGAGGTGCCTCCATTTCTTTACCATTCCTCAAGGTGATAACACTTGCATTCTCTTCTGAGTTCATAATTGTTTGAGCAGGAATCTTACCCAAATTTTGATTCTCCAATCGACTCACCGCAGTAGCTATATGACTCAATTAATTTTCCAGATTTTGAATGCTAGTATTCATTTTTTATGGAAATTGTAAACTATTTTGAGCCAAAGTTTTCATCATTTTTTCCAATGAAGGTTCAGAGCTTGATAGTTGAGCCTGTCTTTGATAAGGTTGTTGATAGGACCCTTGCTGTTATTTTTGCTACCCGTAGGTATTGAATGGAGGATTCTTCGATCCTCAGTTTTGTGCATAGGGGTAGCTAGGATTCCTTTGTGGTTAGCCCAGGAAGCTCCCAAACTTATTATGTGGATGTCTCTTACAAAGTCGGACACATATCAGTGGGATGTCCTATTGTGCAAATTCTACATACTTTGACTTGTTGAGCATTTTTTGTAGCCATTTGCCTCACTAAAGATGTCAACCTAACTAACTGTTGCTCTAATGTAACAGTACTAGCTTCACTAACCTTCAATGGTTTGGGTTCCTCTCGAATACTGAATTGTTGAGAGTTAGCAGCCATGTTGGAAATTAGATTATGGGTGTCTTGTCTACCAATGCACCTCCGCTTGTTGTATCTATCATACTTCTTTCTTGAGGCAAAAACTCCTCATAAAAATACTGGATCAAGAGCTACTCACTGATTTGATGATACGGGCAGCTAGCACATAACCTCTTGAAACACTCCCACTACTCATATAATGTCTCCCCATGGTGCTGTCGAATTGCACAGATTTCCTTCTGAATGTTCGTAGTTAGAGAAGCAAGAAAGTATTTCTCCATAAAAATTCTTTACATCTCATTCCAAGTAGTAATCAACCCCAAAGGCAAGTAGCAAATTCAATCCTTGCCAGTGTCCCCCAACGAGAATGGGAATGCTCTCAACTTAATCAGCTCTTCTTGTACTTCGGCTAGCTTCATGCTAGAACAGACCATGTGGAACTTTTTGAGATGCTTGTGAGGATCTTCACCTGACATACTACGAAAAGTAGGCAAAAGGTGAATTAGTCCAGATTTAAGCTCAAAAGTAACATCAATAGCAGGAAAATCAATACACAAAGGTTGATGGTTAAAATCAGGAGCAACTAACTGCTTAAGAGTGCGGCCATTGTTTTGACCTACCATGTCAGAATCAATTTTAAAAATGGAATCACTAGAAGAATTAGAAAGTAAATCTAAAATTATTTGAATTCCTGGTGATGAATCAAGTTTCCTATCAGATGATGACAGATCCTCGAAACTTTTTACAACTTGTCTTCTCGCTCTGCGTAATGTTCTTTCAAGTTATGGATCAAATTTCAATTCACCAGTATGAGAAGATCGTGTCATGCACTGAAACTAACCAAACAAGAAAAAAATTAATCAAAAGTCAAAATCAAACTAAAGATAACAAAATAAAACAAGACAAATAAATTCAAAAAAGCAAAGAATAATAATCCCCAGCAACGATGCCAAAATTGGTTAGCATGTCATAATGCTAGTCAAAATAAAATAACTAGACTATTACTGTAGCAGTAGTGAGTCTAGGTCGATCCCACAGGGAGTGTTCGGATAGCTTATGAAATGAAATTAATTGATGTTTAGTAAAAGGAGGGTTTTGGATTTAATAGGAAAATAAAATAAAATAAACCTAATGAAAACAAATTAAAGAAAACATGAGAAAAATGCTAAAATTGGAGAATTTGGTAAGGATTCGGTTCTTTAGTTCAATCTCGGCCTACACCTTAATTAAGTACAATTCATTTATTTGTTGTTCTTTTACCTCTCTTGATAATTATCGGTCGTAGATTAACAATAAGCTCTGTCAATCCCAATTTTTCCTTAGGTCCTAGTTAATTACAAAGTGCTCGTTAATTAACCCTAGCTATCGAAAAACCTAGAATAAGCTCTCTAAGTTTATCTGGACAATTGCATTACGAATCAGAAAAATAGACCAATCTAGGCAATAATTACACAAGTTCAGATTATTTAACCTATGTTATGTTATCTCGAATGATTCGGAACTATTAGTGCTACACATGAACTGAGAATACAACGATTACGTATTGCATTCGATTCTAGCAATGGGTTTTCATGAAAACGATTCAATAGAGCATTAAAATCATCATTATTCAATACCTAATCCAATAAACACAAGATAACATAATCAATTCCTTATGAGAGAAAGAAACACCAAAATAATAAAAATTTGCTTAACCCGGGTCGTCGGCATTGATGTCACCTCTGAACCGGCGTCGAAAACTTAGCCTATCATGAGTCTCTCCAAAGAAAATGCTTCAGCCCCCATAAAAATACCCCCAACTGAGACCCCTCTTCGGTTCTTTACTGCATAAACTCTCTTCTCTTTACTGTTCAGTATTCAGGATTTGACAATTAAACATAAATAGACCACTGTCACTATTCACCTATCCTCTCTTCTCCTGTAACTCTCTTATGTTTCACTCATGCAACTCTCTCTATTCTCTATGGCCAGCCTCTTCACTATTCCCTCTTCAGCCAACACCCTCTTTTTTTTCTTGAAAAAGCTAGATTTCCAATAAGAGTAATATTAGACAGGTGTAGCAACATGTACAGTTGGCTTGATTCCCGTGAATGAGTTGCTTAATAGCAATATTTACTGACATTGCATGGCTATAAAATTTTCAGGAGGGCAATGAGCCATGTTAACAACATTTTCTTCGTGTTCTTTTCATTTTCTTGTCTTCTTCTTGTTTTTAATTTCTTCTTCTTCATGCTCCATGAATTAACAAATTATGAAAACTAAGAAGATGACTTCAATAAACATACTTTCGTGTCACTTTAGCTCCTTTACTTTCGCAATGTACCTAAGATCAAATATGAACTAAAATGGTATCTTAAGCATTTCTAAGGCATTAATCACAAATTGTAGAAGATAAAATAGATCAATATTTAAACACATATCAAATATCATGCCTCAGTTAAAACTATACCAGAACTTTATACATATAGTACCATATTTATGTTAAAAAAATACCACCACTCATATCAGATAAGTCACACGTTCACTTTAAAATGATAATATCTTCACTCAATATGAAGAATATCATGACTCAGTTAATATTAGACTTTCATAAATCCAATATCACACTTATATTCAAAAAGTACCACCACTATACTAGACCTTCATACATTCAATACCACACCAATGTTCAAAAAGTACAAACAATACCATGTCTTTGTTAAAACTATATGAGACCTTCTTACATCTAATACCTCACTAATGTTAAAAAATACCAGCACGTATAACAGAAAAGTCACACGTTAATCTTTAAATGAGAATACCGTCACTTTGTTATTAAGATACCATGCCTCAATACAAACTACGCCAGACCTCTGTATATAAAGTACCATGCTTATGTTCAACAAATATTATCATCTATAATAGATAAGTTACATGTTTCACCTAAAATGATAATACACTACTTTAATATTACATACCATGTTTTAATACAAACTAGATAGATATAATTATGTTTCATACACCAATTTTATAAAAAAATTTGTTGGTCACTTTAAGACTAAGTAACAGGTGTAAAAAGTGGGTTTTCCATTATCAATAGTAAATAATTCAATACTTGAATATGAAAAACACATATTAGAATATGATCGTGCACTATAATGTATATGTTGAAGGTTATATTAACACGATTAAGTACATGGCAATGTGAACAATTGAGTTATTGTTTGAAATTTCAAAGGGACAATATAAGGTACACAAATATATATACGATCAAGCATTAATCTATGCCAGTTAAAGAATTTAAACAATGCTATTAAGTACACAGTTGTGAACTAAATGGTCTTTTTGTTATGAAAGTTGAGGAATAAAAGTTAAAGACACATATTAATACACACCTTTGTACAAAATTGTGTTTTTTATAGTTATATTACATATAATTATTTTAAAAATCATGTGATCAAACATGTTTTTGTTATCTTTTATTACTAAACAGTATAAAGGACATAGATTGTTACACAATTATTTAGTAAACTGCGAAGAATTAATGTTTGGTTTGACACTGTTGACTATATGGCTAAGTATTTAATTATGTTATTATTACAAATATGTTGAAGGCATCATTTGAAAAGAAAAAAATTGCTACATGACTATTTAGTAAGTCCTTTATAGTAAATTCTTAAATTATAAGGGTAATAAAAGAAGTTCATTATGTACAAAGCTTCTTTGAGAAGCTTCAAAAATAAGTCTTCCCACCGAGTACCATTTCTAGACTATAAAATTTCCATTATATAAGGGTAAACATATAATTTACTTTATGTAAAACTTCCTTCAAACACTATATGAATACCTCCTAGCATCTAGTCATTTCATTTACTAATTGCGCATCATAGAATTTGAAATTAAACAAACCTAATCCTCTCATAATCATTCTTACACATTACCTATTAGCTAGTGAACAATAAGGTTTTTTAAGTGTCTATGTATTCTTATTTGAAAAACTAAAGTAGAAATAGTAAGTAGTCAATTTTGTTCCCATCTTGCTGACTATACTAATGGTCATTTATATGTGTATACATTATTCTACATATGGTTAGTATAGAGATGGTCACAATGTGTTCCTATCGATTTATGGTTTTCATAATATTAGGTATGTATCTATTACATATAGCCTATCCTAATGATTTTTTATTAGGAGTTCTCATATTGTTATAACAGATGAGTTATATGACAATTTCTATCTAGCTTAGGCTAACATCATTATTTTGATTGTCAGAGTCTATAAGAAAAGGATAAAGTCAAAATTATAGCCCCCTCTCCTCTACAGGAAGGAAAGAAGATGGTCAAAAATGCAAAAAGGAAGGTAATGAGTTATCTATTTAATATAAAAATAAATTGTATATAAACTTAATTTTATCTATAAATTGAAAATGTAGATCAAGGATGAAGTTCATGCCACAAAGACAAGTAACTGAAGTGTAGCAGTTCAAAACAAATTTTAAATTTGCGCCAAATAAAACTATATTAAGATGATATATTATAAAGTAAAACTATTATATATAATTACGATTAATATAACTTTAGTGTTTATAGAGTTTTCAAATACGGTGCTAGTTTGAGAAGGTGTTTGAATTGATGCATACCATTAGTTTGGAGCATATTAAGTGGGTTAAGATATGGTATTCGATGAACTGAGAGAGATTGAGAGGATTAGAGTAAATAGGGATATGTGATACTAGTTGTGTACATGATTTGATCCCAGATAGTTAACGTTGAGAAAAAGGGAGGATCAAGTGGGTGACATAAGTGGCGATACTATAACATGGATTGTAAGGGTTTTGAATGGAGGAAAATGTGTACAGATAAAAGCTAACAAGGCTAAGGTGATGAGGATTCATGAGGGTGCACAAATGAAGGAATGTATTTGGAAGAACTTCCTTTTATATGTGATGGCTATTTTTTTATATTCCAATGCCAATTATGGTATATACCTAAATTTGTTGCATATCATTATCAAGTTTGA
This sequence comes from Erythroxylum coriaceum, assembly GCA_026874005.2. Classification (NCBI taxonomy): domain Eukaryota; kingdom Viridiplantae; phylum Streptophyta; class Magnoliopsida; order Malpighiales; family Erythroxylaceae; genus Erythroxylum; species Erythroxylum coriaceum. The sequence continues at coordinate 2,106,656 of JANQAP020000097.1, forward strand.
TGACTATGAGCAGCCCCATTGAGGACAAATAAGCAAATTTGTAGGTTTCACAAAAGTGTAGAGAGTAAAGGTGTAGTAACTTCCATGGTTGGATGCAGAGTTGTATTGATGGTGAGTGATCGGTGGTGGAAACTTGATTATTGTCAGGTAAGAGGTAAAGGTATACATGTTGTGTAATTAATTAAAGCTGACTTAATTTATAAGTTGTTTGTAGATTTATTATCTTGACAGGTTACAAGTGGACCGATCATTCGAATGGGGGAAGATGGCTAGGATTTTAACTTAGGATGATGAGGGTATTGATGAGATGTTAAAATTTGATAGGGTATCGGAGGGAGCGTACAAGAAGTTAAGGTAATTTTTAAATTATAAAATTTATGATGATGTTATAATAAATTAAATAGAAATAATTATAATTCATTAATATGTGGTAATTTATGATAGACGTGTAGGATTAAATATAATGATGATCACCAACGAAGCATCATGACAATTAGGAAGCTATGAAACAAAGTGAGGAAGGGATTGTGGGAGGCAATAAATGTAATGAGTTTGTAAAGAATATTAGATTATTAAATGTGTTTCATATTTGGTTTATATGTGAATTCTTATTGATGTTTGAATTTAATGATAGGGAAGATAAGAAGTCCTAAGGCATAAGGTAGTGCTAATGATGGAGATAAATATTGAGGAATTAATCCTAAGGTGTGAGGATGCTACTGATGAACTACAAGAATTTAAAGATGTCCCAAGTCATGATATGTCAATGATGGAGTTGAAAATTAAGGAACCAGTTTGGAGGCATAAAGATGCACTCATAGACCTAAAAAAATTGAAGATGTCCCGAGATGTAGGGAGATGTCGATAATGAATAAACAAAAAGATGACAATATGAGAAGAGGAGGAGATGAAAACAAAAGAGAAGAAGAGGAAATTGAGGCAAATGATATATATTGATTTTCAAGGATTCGTTGGATAGGGAACATATTTTTAACTATTTTGCCAATTATGTTACAATGCAGGCAATGAAGGACTCAGAGGCAAACATGAGCAATGTTACACACGCAGATTTTGTGGCAAGTGGGAAACAATCTACATATTGTAAGAGAACTCTTGCTTTCAAATCCATATACATTAATTTTAAGAGAAGAAAAGCTAGTTCAAAAACTAAGTAACGTTGTTGTTATGGTATGCTTTAAGGACTATTGATGTGCATGCTTTAAATATTATTTAACCTTGTTAGTTTTGTTGGTTGAAATCTTGCCACAAGTCTACCAATAATGAGGTCATAAAAAATGTTAGGTTTGGACTAATAACAATATATTATAATATTCATACAGATGTCATACATAAGGAATCTTTAATATGCTTAACTATTTAGGATTTGTTTAGGCAAAACTAGTATTAACATTATTGCAACTCATACTAATTTTGGCCAATATCAAGAATGTTGTGATCAATCACAATATACCTTTTTGTGATAACTCATATAAGGACTTCTTTTTCTATTGCCATGCCCTCACAGTTAGGAATATAAACATGTTCATTAATTTGGGATATTGTATGCCTCACCTAATTGCTTTCAACGATGGGTTCGATAATCACCACTTCAATATATTTAAAGCCACGTCTGTAAGAACATACAAAAAGTTAACATTTAGGCATTCTTAGGTAATTATATCCTATGAAACCAATAAAATTTTACAATAATAGTGGTTCAAGTATATTCTTATATAGAAAAAATTTTAAAGAGACATAATGTACAAACAAAAATATTGAATAACTATATAAGGAATACCATCGTCATTGTCTTGATCAGGAATTTACGCCTAAAAAAATTCTTTATTATCTCAATAATATTCTTTTTTAGAGGGGACACCATCGACATATATAAATTTTAAAATCTAAAGAAACTTTGGTGGGTATATATTCCTTCATAATTATAGTTTTGATCAAGAGTTTACACATATTAAGTTTCCTTTCTCTTGCCCCATCGCACGCTTCTATATAAATTGATTTATATATCATAATCATAATCTTTAAATAAGATACCATACATAGATAAAAACATTAAGGAATAGGCAAGAATTTTAGTGGATATATATTCCTTATCATAGTCATTATATTGATTTGGAATTTTATACAGTTAAAATTTCACTCCTGTTAACTCAATATTTTCTTATTTTTCTTTCGCTTGCTATTATATGATACACATATTATGAGTTTTTGTATGAAAAATAGAAGGGACTGGTTCAAGGGAAGAAGACAAAGAATGATATAACTCTTCTGCATTATACGAAATGGATAGACACAATATTAAAAAACAACAACAACAGTAACACCTAGTAGAAATCTCGCTAACACACAGAGTCTGAGAAGATCCAATAGTACGTAACCTTACCCCTAAATAATAGGGAGACTATTTCTAAATGACCAACATAATGAGGAGAAGAAGAAGAAGAAGAAAGGAGGGAAAAGATGATGATGATGATGATAATAATAATAATAATAATGATAATAATAATAATAATAATAATAATAATAATAATAATAATAATAATAATAATAAT
>JANQAP020000097.1:2109325-2121843 GCA_026874005.2 Erythroxylum coriaceum
AATAATAATAATAATAATAATAATAATAATAATAATAATAATAATAATAATAATAATAATAATAAACAAGAACAACAGCAACAACAACAACAACTAAATCAAGCTAGGTAAAAAGTTGAGGCTACAACCTTAAAAGGTAAGTACTACATATTTAAAATTTTAAGTTAACTATAGAAGGAAAAAGATAAAAGACTTATGAGAACTACAAGGATCTCTTTACGAAAGATCTTTTATCTGAGTCCTATTATGCCAAAATTTTCTATTACGGGTCATGTCCTCGGTAAGTCCCAATATTTTCATATCATTTTTTATCACTTCCCCCTAGTTCTTCTTAGGCCTCCCTTTTTTCCTTTTACAGTCTCTTTAGTACCCTTTTTTCCTTTTACAGTCTCTTTAGTACAATCTTCTCGCTAGAATATTTAGGTGTCTTCTCTTAACATGTCCAAATCAACTAAGCCTTGTCTCTTTTAATTTGTCAATAATATTAGTTACCTTTAATCTATCCCTTACCATTACATTCCTGACCTTATTTCTTTTAGTAAGGTTGCACATCTAATGAAGCATCCTCATCTTCGTCATCATTAGCTTATGATTATATTCTTGTTTGATGGGCCAACACTCTACCCCATAGAGCATGGCCGACCTAATTGCTAAACAATATAATCTACCTTTAAGCTTGAGTAGTATCTTCTTATCACAGAAAACTCTTGATGCACTTTTCCATTTAAGTCACCCTATTATGATCCAGTGAACTATGTCTTCATCAATCTCTCCGTTGCTCTAGATGATAAATCCTAGATATTTAAAACACTCCTTTTGTGGTATATCTTATGAACCAATCTTTACCTCCACATTGCTAACCACCTATGTCCCGAAAAGTTACATTCTATGTACTCAGTCTTAGTCCTATTTAATCTAAGGCCCTTCGACTCTAACGTATTCCGCCAAAGTTCAAGCTTGGCGTTGACCACCCCTCTTTTATCTCATCCATTTAAACAATGTCATAAAGAAACAACATGCATTATTATAGGTCCCATACAATATCATTAACACTTGGCATCATAATATGATCCACACATGACATCATAACATGATCCACACATGACATCATAACATGACCTATGCATGACATCATAATATGGATTATATATGAGTCCTTACTAAAGCTTAAATTATAGCATTATTCACCAAACACCCATATAGTTAATTGTATTGTACAAAACCTTTAATAGACACAATTTTATGCACATTTGTGTCAAAATCTGTGTAGTTCGCATTTCCACTACAAATTTTTAGTTAATAACATAGTTGAATGCATAACCATGCACAAAATTGTGTTATACAAAACCTTTTATGAACACAATTTTATACATAGTCGGGCACCAAATCGTATACTGTACATTTTCTCGCCAAATTTTTTATTAAAAACAAGCTTGATCACACGACTACATATTTGTCCATATTCAATAAGTACTTTAATGGACATAGTTTCTTGCAAGGTTAACCACGCGAATATATATTTAATCGTGTTAAACAAAACCTTTCCTTAACACTCTTTATTACATGGGTGTGTATCTGTCTATGTCCCTCACATTGATTCTTGGTATTATTACAATTGAGACATGTTTTGTTTATTTTGCACTGAAGCTGTGACTTTTTTGTTTTAATGCGTCCTAATATTTATTGTTTATAGTTGTGTTATTGAATGTACTAAGTATTGGTATAGTTTGATCTGTTATATTATTTCCACTTTACCACGTTATTCTCATTTAAAAGTACAGGTGTTACTTATTTATAATCAATGACAATTTTTTATACCTAGACCTAGTATGAGTACGTAAAGTAATAGCATAGTTTAGATTCAAGCGAGTTATGGTTTGCACTCCTAGTTGGATTTCCCTTTTTTTATTGAAACTATAACTTATCTTAAAATAAGTTATAGTAATTTTAACTTTAAGTGCTAGTACTGAATATATTGAGTATTGATATATTTTATATTGAGGCATAGTATTCTTTTTATAGAGTCAATATTTTTCTTATTAATTATGTCTTGTTTATCTACAATGAGTGATAATATTTTCTTAACCTAATTCAATTATTGGAAAAGTAAAGTATTAGTACAATTTGTATTAAGGTGAAGTATGATTTTTACTCAGAGATAGTATTCTCATTTGAGAACCATGCATAGTGACGGTATTAAATATACTGACTGCTAGTATAATTTATATTAAAGCATGGTATTCTTTCTATTTAGTCAATAAATTTTCATTTAAAAGTATATATCTTTCTTATTTGTAATAATGATGATATTTTTCTACTTAAAAGTTCTCATTTTTTTATTAAGGTTGTTACTTATTTAAAATATGTGGTTGTAACTTTTATTTATATTGATGGAACTAAATTTATTGCATGACAGTATAGTTATTATTGAATCTTGATATTCTTTATATTTAATCAACATTTTTATTTAAAAGTGTATATATTGTTTATTTGTAATGAATGATGATATTTTTTAATATAGATGTGGTATTGAATAATAGAGTAGTGGTATAGTTTAAATTGATGTAGGATATGATTTGTACTCAAAAATGGTATTCTAATTGCAAAGTGTATGTGGTACTTATTTTTATGAATGTTGTTATTTTTTAACATTACACAAGTATTCATATATTGATTATCAGTATAGCTTTTATTGAGACATAAATTTGTTTGTACTTAGTCATGTTGTTGCCTAATATAAGTAAAATTGTTGCTTATTTGCAATAAACATCCAATGATACTTTTTCTACACATGTGAGGTATAAAATATGTGTTCTTTTTCCTTATTCCTGCCTATGTATAAAATTGTTTTAATTATAAGTTATAGAATACCTTCAAGCATAAAACGACATAAACATCTTTAATGGAGATGAAAGGAAGAAGACAAAAGTGTCAACAAAATAATAGATGGAACAACTATATTGTAGAAAAAGGTTGCTTTCTCACCTTCAAATTGAGTAAATTATATTAATATCTTCTGCAGATATAAAGGGAAGAGGGAAGATAAGGAATAAAGATGGAAAACAGGGCTTCAAATCACCTGTGCCATTAACCCTGCGCCCCCTGTTCCCAACAACGTCCACCCATAATAATACTTTAACGATAAAGGTAAATATATAAATTCTGTTAAAAATAAAGTTGTTTCCTCTGTTTTTTGGGGTGGATATTGTTGGGAATAGGGGGCGCAGGGTTAACAGTACAGGTGATTTGAAGCCGGAAAACAGACAGTGGGTGGATGTTGTTGAGAATAGGAAGCGCAGGGTTAATGACACAGGTGATTTGAAACCAGAAAACAGAGGAAACAACTTTATTTTTAACAGAATTTATATATTTACCTTTATCGTTAAAGTAATTTTTTATTATATTTTTATCTTATTTGACATGGATGACCACTAAGCATTTTTCCAAACAAAACGAGCAAGTGTTCAGCTTTAGTACATAAAATATTGCGTGGTTAACTTAACTGGGGTGAGTCTCAGGATTTTGGAGTTTCGGAAGATCACCGAAATGGGCGGTGACAATGTCAATAAAATATTATACAACGTGAACTAAAAGATAAAACTAACATAGCGACTTCTTATTATGAGTTAACAGAATGGTTCATCTACAATCCAGCAGAGCGGTTGGCATACTCCTGAACTAATGCTCCAAAGAGAGTTGGCCTTTCCAGCAAACGAGATGGTTTATCAAACTCTTTAGCTTGTCCTGTCATAAGTAATGAAGCAGTTAATGGATTTTAAAATTTCCTATAGTATGCAAAAGGAAGACGAATGAATGAAATTTAATTTCTTACCTGCATCTATGACTAAAACACGGTCGCAGTCCATGACTGTGGGTATTCTATGCGCAATGCTGATAATAGTACAAGCTGCAAAGTCCTCGCGGATGATCTTCTGAATCACTGCATCGGTTTGTGAGTCAACTGAAGCAGTTGCCTCATCCAAGAACAACAGTCGACTGCGTTTTAGCATTACTCTCCCCAAGCACAAAAGCTGCCTTTGACCCACACTCCAGTTGTCTCCATTATCCACCACTACGGAAAATCAACCATTTCATTAACCATGTTCAAGAGAGTTTTAAAAAGTCACTCAAAATCAGGTAACAATCACGGACCTAGAGCATCAAGTTTTTCAGGTTTTGCAGCTACACTGTCTCTTAGCTGGCAACGTTCAAGACTCTACAAATAATAAATATGGTTTTAAATTATAGATTGCAACGTAATATTGTAGTGGAATTGAATTCATAGCAATAATAGCCTACATCAAGAATGTGATTGAAAATAGTGCAACATGTTCATAATACCTTCCAGATCTCATCATCTGTGTACTGCTCAATAGGATCAATGTTACTTCTCACAGTTCCTTCAAAGAGAACAGGCTCTTGAGGAATTATACCAAAGCGAGACCTGAGATCATGGAGACCCAGCATGCAGATGTCTATGCCATCAACAGTTATTTTCCCTCCTGATGGTTCCACCAACCTAAAGAAAACTTGAATCAGTGTTGACTTTCCACTCCCTGTACGTCCAACAACTCCAATCTTTTCTCCGCCATGAATGCTTAGAGTAACCCCCTTAAGAATCAAAGGAGTGTTTGGACGATATCTTACCTATAAGCCAAGGAAGAACTCGTTGGAATTAAGAATAATTCATCAAATATAAGAAAGCATATGAGATCTTCATTGCATATCTAATTGCTTCATTTTCCTTTCCTTTTGAAGGAAGGTTTAATCAGAATCCATTATCCATATGCCACTAGTTACCTGCAAGTCCTTGAGGTCAACATTGCCGTGAATTGGCCAGTTTGAAGGAGGAAGACGATCTTTTATTTCCCATGCTGCCTCTGATGGGATATTAGTGAATTGTTTAATCCTCTCGACGGAGACCATCCGATTTTCAACAAAGCAACTCGTATATATGCCCCAAAACAGCACAGCATTCAAAGACAACCCATACGACAGAGATAAGCCAACATTTTCTGCATATTGCAGAGTTATGTGAGCATGATATTATACGACATAATATTTTTGATAATATTAGATTACAATTTGGGGCTCTAAGAAAGTGTGTTTATGTTCTTTAGGTACCAACGTGTTAGTATGTAATACCTGGCCTTATAATACTGCTTGGTAACAAAATCAAGAACATAGCAGATGTGCAAAGGATCAAGCTCCCTATCAATTCCAATCGGAAACCCAACCACTCATTCGATCCATTATTGTGGAAGTTCATTCGCAAATTGGCATCAACTCGGTTAACATTTTCCTGAGAGAAACTGTCCTTCTTTCCGAATCCTCGGATTGTCATAACTCCTGCAATACTCTCTGAAAAATGATGGATAACAGGTGCTTTAGTAATTGAGTCGAGACGAGTCAATTCTCGAGATGTTGCAAGAAAATATCCCTGAAATCAAATGAAAAGACATTAATTTCATTGCCCTCGAAAGTTCCAATATATTATGATTTGTCAACTGCAGGACAAAGAAACTCCATACCCGGTACCATAAGTTGAGCCAACCAAGAGGAATCAATAGGAAGATTGTCGGCCAAGCATATTGACATGTGATAATGATGATGCCGAGGACTGTGATGTACGCGGAAATCATGATTCCCAAAACAAATGGAAGGAATAGGTCGATGTTGGTCTGATCTGTTGATGCCTGAAGAACGAGAACAAAAGAAGAAGCAAGCCATCAGTCTAAAAATATTCCCGTCGTAGTTTAACAGCCAAATCTAAACATGAAGTAAAGGTTCCACAAGGGGTGGTTTCAATCCTTACCCGACTTAAAATTCTTCCTGAAGGTGTGGTATCGAAAAATGACATGGGTGCATGTAGAATACTATGAAGAATACCCTTAAAAAAAATTTGGGTTGTCTTCAGCCCCATGATAGCAATGAAGAAGGCTCTCATTGCTAACAGAATCAATGACACAGCTGCAATAATTGCATACACAGAAATGAAGAGGGAAGGCTTAAAAGAGGAAGCATGGTCTGCTGAAGTTTCATATGCCAACCAATAATCACCGGCCATCATCGAACCTTGCCATACTAGAGAAAGAAGCAATGCTACTATGACACCCCACCATCCAAATGCTTCAGTCAAGTATTGTTTATACACTTTGAAGCCCACTTTACCAGTTTCCCTCTCCTCTTCTTCAATGAGCTTTGAGGTTCCTTTATTAGACTTTGATTGTTCGAGATGCTTGTTTTCACTATTCACCTCCCCAGTGCTTGGACGAGGTTGAGGAGACGTGGGCTTGTTGGGGGAACTTTCACCTGGTAAAACAGGATCAACTTCTACAAGCTCCATAGAGGTTTCATGGGCAGCCACCAGAGCTTTAAAATCCATGCCTGACTCTAGTAGATCATTATATCTTCCTGATTGCACTATCTTTCCATCTCGCATCACCTGTAAATTACAAATACATTAGCCTCAGCATGTAACATGACGTGTGGCTGGAAGAGAGAAATAAAAGTAACAAAGTGTACTTACTGAGATAAGATCAACATTATGCAAAAAATCAACTTGGTGGGTCACTAGCAAGATAGTCTTTCCTTTGAGTGCCCCTCTGACACATTCCTATGAAAGAAAATTAGTCTATATAAGCAGTGCATGTTGGATAGAAACAATGTGTACGATGCTCAAGGGAAGAAGGGAGTGAATCACTTGTGAATGATGTGTTAATAGAGTCACCTTGAATATATCAGAGCCGGTATGCGCATCGACAGCACTAAAGACGTCGTCGAGAAGATAGATATCGGAATCCTGATAAACTGCTCGAGCAAGCTGTATTCTTTGCTTTTGCCCTCCACTAAGGTTGATACCACGCTCTCCTATTTCAGTTTGATCACCATATTCCATCATTTCCAAATCTTTATCCAAGCAACACACCCTGATCACTTCTTTATATTTCTCATTGTCCATTGCCAAACCAAACAAGATGTTTTCTTGAATGGTACCATTTTGAATCCAAGAAGTTTGAGCAACGTAGGCAGTTGTTCCACAAACCCTGACCTGGTGAAAGAATGGTAGGATAAATAACTTCATCAAATCAAACCAAGTCTAAACCAACAATTTTTTAGCGATACATAAACATGACGGTGCTAAAAAAAGAAAAGCCATTATGCATTACTCTGTAAAAGGAGAGTAAGAACTAAGTAATAATTATGTTAGTAACCTATACCTTTCCTGATATTTTGTGCATCTCACCCAGAATGGCAGCAAGAAGAGAAGATTTTCCAGACCCTACCATCCCAACAATAGCACTAAGCTCCCCTTTTTTAATCTCTATATTTATGTCTTTCAGAACCTCGCCTTCAGCTTCGTCATCCCAACTAAATACCCCATCCTTAATCTCCACAGCTGTTCTACCTTGGCAACCATCCCCCCTTTCCACTGATGACTCCACCAATTCCTTACTTAGCATATAACGATCCAATCTTCCCAGAGATATCATTGCTTGTGAAAGTGAGATCATGGATTGAGGGAAAGATCTAATAGGCTCCTGCAAGATTTTGAATATGGATGTGGTGGTGAATACTGTCCCTGCATCAAGTCGGACTCCCAACAGCAATGCAGTTCCGAATGTGATTGTTGATATCAGTAAGGGTGCAGACCACAATACAATGATGTTACCGTAGATCGAGTATAGAAATTTGGAAAGCCATCCGAACTCCGCTTCTCTGAAGGTTTGAATTCTTTTGTTGAAGTGATCTTCCCATGCTTGGAATTTAATCACGCGCATGTAGTTAAGCATTTCATTCGTCGCCTTCATTCTTGAATCACGATTCATCATCACATTGTACTGGAATCTGTTGTTTCTTCTGGTTCCAAATACCGCGAACACAAGGACACAGATGATTCCAACCAGAGAGGTGGCTACTGCAGTCCCAAGTGCGTTATACAGAAGAATCAATGCGACACCAACTTGCAGTGGCATTAGCCATATGGAATGTAGCTGTAGCATCATATCAGAGAGTTGCTGGGCATCAACAGCCATGTAATTAACAATCTGTCCAACCCCATGAGCCTGACGAGCAGAGCATGATAACCGCAGGCCTTTCTTGTACAAAGACGTGATCAGAGTAGATCTAATGAGCATTCCAAGTTTCTGACAGTTGAAGTTAAATTGATGAACGGTTAAAACCTCAACAAATTTTGCAGCAAGGAGGATCGATACGAGGTAATATCCCTCGTACACAGAGCTCCTCTTCCCTGCTGTATAATCCACGAAACTTTGTATAAGAATAGGCCCAACATACATAACACAAAGCCGCACAATGGCAAGAAATGCGGTTAAGGCAATTTCCCTCCAAAAGCACCTCAACAATGTGGTCCTAACGGGGTGTTCCGACTTTTCATGTGGCTTAGGCCAATTGGATTCAAAGAGCCGTGACATTATTTCAGCTCTATGCTCTGGTGACAGAGTAGGCACGTCATCGATCTTGAGAGGAGATTTGTAGCCTTGACTCAACAGAGGATTCATCCATAACCAGAAGGCCCTGGAAATTATAGGAGCTGAAGCAAAGCCAGTCACTTTGGATTTGTCCAAAAGGGGTTCGTATAATTTATTTGGGTTCTCCATTTCTGGCTCAGACTCGCTGCAAACTGTAATCCCAGTTAATCCTCTTATAGCAACCCAAAGAAGAACAACTGATAGCACAAAAGACGCAATGGAAACTATATCATCAAATATCAAGTTCGAATTCTGGCCGGTCAAACGAATGATACCAGATGACATAAAGAGAGTGACAACAATGAAATGCGCAACCCAATAAATCCGTAGGGACAACGGGTGAGAAACAGCTTGAAATCTCTTTTCATGAATGATTAAGATTGCGATTACTGCATGAGTCACTGCCTGAACCAACCAGAACAACGCATCAATGAGCTTCCACGTCGAATGGCTGCTCCTTGTAAGTACTAGAATACAAACGATAGTGTAACAAAAGGCTAGAAGAGCTGTCACAATCAATGAGAAGTTAAACCAAATGTTAGTTCGAACAAGGGCTCTTCTGCTTGCAATGAGAGGCTTGTTGATGTCAGACCTGGAATGACCAATGGAGGTAAATCTAGAAACCAACTTCTGAACTGCAAATGCGAATAGCACAAGCAAGAACAAAAGATCAACTGAACATAAGAGAACTCTTTGAGGGCATGGACATAGGAACACGAATCTTAGCCACTGAAATATGAATGGAAGAGAAGCGTCCTCCGAGGACATGACAATAGAGCTTGAACATGAGAGAGAGGCGATCCATGATGTGGACGACATATGAGACATTTCACTTGAAATTCACGGTGTGCTTGGCTTAGTCTTATCACACCTCCTCCTTGTCACCTTGAAATTTCAGCAGAACACTACGGTTGTCAGCGTTTTTGTTGCCAAGCTTTATAATCACCAGAAACGAAACAACCCAGAAAAGAATATAATAACAATGTAAATCATCATTCTTAACAAAAAGAGAGCAAACTGCCACCATAGTCAACTCAAAAGAAAAGAAAAAAGAAAAAAGATGTATTTTGAGAAGAAAAGATTAGTATTGTCACAAAATATGATTAGCATGTTAATATAAAAATAATTGCCAAGAGAAGTTCATAGACACATAATGATGAAGCCAAGCCATATTCAGTGAAAAAAAACGTCAATCTTACTTCTATTTGTTTCGTAATAAAAGACTAAAATGGGTATGGAAGAATGATCCATAACTTTGGATAGTCCAAGTAATTAATTGCTTGCCTTGGGGTGCACCCTAAGGATCACGTACAAAGGCCCAAAAAGAGGGTCAGTTTTAGTGTTTGTCATTAAACCTTATCCATCTACTCTTCATTGTTTTACTGCAATTAAAAGAGTTGAACCTATGCGCATAGGAGAAACCTTGTGGAGTCAGCCAAGCAGAAAGGAAGCACACAAACGTAAAAGACAGACACACCAAAGTCTTATAGTTCTTCTAATGCAGTATAGCAAATTATTTGCAGTATAAAAACCACCCAAGTCCGCAAGTTCCAAAAGCATCCAGGTTTCGAAGCTGCAAATAGATATGCCTAAATCAACTTATAAGAGCCAGGAGAACGTACTATGACAGCCAAGAGACATGATAAATTACACCAAAAAACAAATCAGATGAAAGAATTAATATTTTCCCGTTTGTTTTTCCATTTAAAAGAAGCAAAACAATCTCATTTCAAGCATTTGTATGGCAGGGAGGCAAGCCGCAGATGTGGAGGATAATGGATCATCTCTCCTTATTTAAAAAGAAATCCAAATCAATGCTAGTCAATAACCCATACTTTGAAGACGTGTAGGGTTGGTTGAGCTGACCAAGTAGCACATTAATTGAAGCAAGTCAGTGCATGCCATACATGACATAGCAATAGAAAGCAACCACGAGAAACTATTGCATATTTCAGATTGAGTTGAAGAGCTTTTGATAACAGCACAACACGAACACCTCAAATATTGACAACGTATGAAGTAACATACTGTGGAACCATGCAGACTTTAGATTCACAAAAACCTCTCTTGCTTACCTCCAACCCTTTCCAAAAGCTGTAAATGACATTATAGCGACTCTGCATCTGGAGCAGAAGCAAACTAATGTTTCGAGCAGAAAAAAAACAAGCTTTGGTGTGATAGCCTGTCACGACTTCGAAATTCAATACACGTGGAAGGAAAACAACGAGGGAGAGCTAAGGTAAAAGTTGTGGTGTATTGGGTTGATCGCATCATAATTGCGAGTGTTCTTATAAAATTTTGGAAAAGTAAGGTATCAGCGGACTTTTGCATAAACAGACGTGACGAAGGGGCAACAGGCACAGGAGCCCATTTCAGCTACTGATAGAGCACAGTGAGTCAGTGCTTTTGCTTCTCCCTGGAACAACCTTTGCCTTTTTTTTCTCTTATTATCGGCTGTCAATTACAGAGATTCAATCAACACCCCACTTCATCGCGTGAAGTGCAATCGGCAAACAAAACCTCGAATTACAGGAGACGCGGGACACTGCATTGACTGTCGTTGACCAATACGTGGATAAAAATGTAGGTTCACTAATTTCGTTTCACTTGAATGCTGAGAGCGTGGCTCAGAGAGCGTGAGATTGTATGGTGAAACAAACAGTTGGAAATGTGTCGTTTCGTGCATTAATGTTTTGGGTTTGAGAGCGAATTACTATCCGCAAGTCATTGTGTATTCATCACTTTCAATTCCAAGATTACGTCTTCCCCTTTTCTTCACTTGAAGAGCCGAAATTAACGCATATTTGTTTCTTCCTTACAAAAGATGTTGTTAATTATAAAGACATTGTTAATCTCATAAACTAAATTATAAAAATATTTAAGTAAACATATGTGTATTTATTAGAAAACAAATTTATTTAATGAACCCATATGAAACTTTTATTTGAAATATTATGATTATATAAATAATTCATTAACTTGATATCGTCTAAGTATCTCGTATAGTAATTGTTATGCCTCAATATTACTTATGACTTATCATAGTCTAAGGATAGTTTAGTCAGCAACCATTAGATATAACAAAAACTATATAGAAATAGTTAATTGATCAATATACGATTCATCATCTCACTACAAGAAGATAAGACATTATCGACAGAAAATTACTAGTGGAATATATTCCGTAGTAAATTAGCAACGAAAATTGACTTTATGTTGGTAATATTGACGGATTTACCGACGAACTAAAAATTTGTCGGTAAACGTGGAGGGAAAATATTCTTGCGAGTTTTTCGACGTATAATAGCTATAGAATACAAAGTTCGTTTGCAAAATTACGTTATAACAGTTGGCGGGGAAAATTTGCAACTTGAGTACTGACAGTATCGGTGTTTCATCGGTTAACTACAAACTGAAATTCTTTTCCGTCGGTAATTTTCGTCGGTAAGTGTCGAAATGATCATTAAATAAAATGACATCGTTTGGTTTTAAGCCAAACAACGTCGTTTTGTCATCAACGTTTACAACCCCGACTACCCCCCTCTCCTCTGCGTTTTTTTCTCTCTTCTCCCACCTTACGCCGTCGGTTCTCTAGGTTTTGTGGTTCCACCTGTGATTTTTGCTTCGTTTTTGGTCTATCGTACATCATTTTCAAGTAAAGTGTGTATTGAGTTTATTTTGTGTCAAAAAAAACTAAGGTGCCTTTGATGGTTATATGTATATCGTCGGTGGTGGATGGGTTTTGTTATAATTGTTGATTCATGCATTTTTTAGTTGAATTGTTAGTTTATTTATTATTCATGCATTTTTTAGTTGAATTGTTACTTTATTTATTATTTAAATGTGTTGTTGTTGGTAAATAATGAAAAAATGCAGTTATTTTGTTATTAGCTAGAGATAATTCGGGTTGCCTATAAGTTGTTTGATGAAATGTCTCTTATAACAAAATTTAATTGTGTTGAGTTATTTTGTAATGAAAAGATTATACATGTAATTGTTAACATATTGTATTACATAAAATTAACT
>JANQAP020000097.1:2154624-2175743 GCA_026874005.2 Erythroxylum coriaceum
TTACAGAATGTTAGCTCTATTCTAAGTAAGCACAGTAAGACTTTTCTCTCAGATTATCTAGTCTTTCTAACTTGTCTTAGTTTTTCTCTTTCTCTGATCATTATTTTACATCTTCGACCGCAACTAATATTTATAGTCTTCGTCTCTAACTGCTTCTTTGTTCTTGATAACGGTTTCTTGATTCTTGATAACTGCTCCTAGATAACCGCTCCTTTAGTTGAGTTCTGTAACTAACTCTAACTAAATAACTGTTTGACATGCTAGTGTATCTTCGTAGTATCGTCTATGTCTTCTTTTCTTCTATTTTGCCTTTGCGTTTGCATCTGCGTCTGCGTCTGCGTCTGCATCTGCGTCTGCGTCTGTATAGTTTTTGCGTCTGCTTCTGCATTGACATCTACGTCTGCGTCTGTATAATCTTTGCATCTGCGTCTGTATAGTCTTTGCGTCTGCGTCTGTGTCTTCATTTGCGTCTGCGCACTTAACACACTTATCAAAGACGTTCTTTTGTTTCTAACATTATTATTATTTGATTGCCATCAAAATTAGTCATCGTAAAGTCCTCTTGACTTAACAGCTATGTTTCCCAGCGAAGGTTCCCAATGGGCTGTTGTTCCCAACTAAGGTGCCTGATGAATGTGCCAATGGGCTGTTTTGCCCATCGAAGGTGCCTATCAACCTTGTCAATGAGCTATTTTTCCATCAAAGATGCCTCGTGACCATGCCAACCTACTATTTTTCCCACCGAAGTGCCTAGTGATCGTGCCAACAGGTTTTTTTTTCTATCGAAGATGTGCCAACGGGCTGTTTTTCTCATGGAAGGTGCCTAGCTACCATGCCAATGGGCTATCTTGCCCATTAATGTTGTGCCTTGGGACAATGGCAACGTGGTGTTTTTCCCAACGAAGGTATGCCAATAGGCTATTTTTCTCATCAAAGGTGCCTAGCGAACATGGCAACGGGCTATTTTTCCCATCGAAGATGCCTAGTGACAATGCCAACGTGTTGTTTTTCCTGCCAAAAGTGCCCAGCTGACTATTTTGCTCACTAAAGATGCCTGGCAACTGTGCCGACGGGCTATGTTACCCATCGAAGGTGTGCCAATAGGTTGCTTTTCCCATAAAAGGTGTCGAGCAAATGTGTCAATTGGCTGTTTCGCCCACCAAAGGTGTCTAGTGACCATGCCAACGGACTATTTTGCCTACCAAAGGTGTCCTAATGGGCTATTTTGCCCACTGAAGGTGTCCAATGAATTGTTTTTTCATTGAAGGTGCCTAACAAATGTACGAACGATATGTTTTGCATACCAAAGGTGTGCCAATGGGCTGTTTTTCCCATCGAAGGTGCCCAATAGACTATTTTACCCACCAAAGATGCCTAGCGACCGTGCCAACGGGCTGTGTTGTCTAGTGAAGGTGAGCCAACGGACTATTTTTCCCACCGAAGTTGCCTAACAAATGTGCCCACTGAAGGTGTCTAGCGACTGTGAGATCATGGTGTTTTTCCCATTGAAGATGCCTAGCGAACGTTCCCACTGTTATTTTTCACATCAAAGGAACCCAGTGATAATTTTAACGTGTTGTTTTCCCCACCGAAGGTGTTCCAACAGGCTATGTTTCCTATTGATGCTACAAAACGGGCTGTTTCTCCGACTGAAGGTGCCTAGTGATCGTGCCAACAGGTTGTTTTGTCTACCAAAGATGTGCCAATGGGCTATTTTATCTTAGGATGGTGTGCCAAAAACCTGTGTTTCCCATCGGAGGTGCCCAACAGGTAGTTTTTGCCACTGAAGGTGCCTAGTGACCGTGCCAATGGGCTGTTTCTCCCAACAAAGGTGCCCAACGAACTGTTTTTCCCACTGAAGGTGCCTAGTGATCATGCCAACTAGCTATTTTGCCCACTAAATGTGTGCCAACTGAAGACGCCTAGCGACAGTGTGACCTTGGTGTTTTTCCCACATAAGGTGTGCCAACGGGTTGTTTTTCCCACCGAAAGTGCCTAGGGAACATGCCAACAAGCTATTTTTCCCATTGAAGGTGCCTAGGGACTGTCCCAATGTGTTGTTTTGCCTAGCAAAGGTGTGCCAACGGGTTATTTTGCCTACCAAAAGTGTTCCAACGAATTGTTTATCCCACTAAATGTGCCAACAGGCTGTTTTCCCGTCAAAGGTGCCTGAAGATAATGCCAACAGGTTTTTTTGCCCACCAAAGGTGTTCCAACAGGCTGTTTTCCCACCTAAGTAGTGCAAACGAGTTGTTTTGCCCACCAAAGGTGTGCAAATGGGTTGTTTTTCTTACCGAAGGTGCCCAATGGACTGTTTTGTCTACCGAAGATCCCTAACGGTTGTACCAACTGGCTATTTTCCTGACTGAAGGTGTTCCAGTGGATTGTTTTTCCCACCGAAGGTGCCTACTGAATGTGTCAACGAGCTATTTTACCACCAAAGGTGTGCCAATGAGCTTTTTTGCCCATCGAAGTTTCCCAACAGATTGTTTTGCCCACCGAAGATGCCTAGCGATTGTGCCAATGGGCTGTGTTGCCCATCAAAGGTGTGCCAACGGGCTATTTTTCCCATAAAAGGTCCTTAGTGAATGTGCCAATGGGCTGCTTTGCCTGCCAAAGGTGCCCAGCAAATGTGCCAATAGGCTATTTTGCCGACCGAAGGTATCTAGCGACTATACGATCGTGGTGTTTTTCCCCCCGAAGATGCCCAGTGATTGTGCCAATGGGCTATTTTGCCTATTGAAGATGCCCACCTAAGGTATGTCAACAGGCTATTTTTCTCATCGAAGGTGCCTAGCGATCGCGCCAATGGGCTATTTTTCCCATCGAAGAGGCCTAGTGATCGTTCTAATGTGCTATTTTTCCCATCGAAGTCGTTCCAACGGGATATGTTTCCTATGTATGCTGCCCAGTAGGTTGTTTTTCCTAATGAAGGTTCCTCGTGACCATGCCAACGGGCTATTTTGTCCACCAAAGGTGTGCTAACAAGTTTTTTGCCTACAGAAGGTATGCCAATAGGCTGTGTTTCTTATTGAAGGTGTCAAATGGGTTGTTTTTTCCTAGCGAAGGTGCCTAACGATCGTGGCAATATGCTTTTTTTTCGCAATGAAGGTGCACAACCAGCTTTTTTTTCCCATCAAAGGTGCTTAGCAAACATGTCAATAGGTTGTTTTGCCCACTGAAGGTTTACCAACAGGCTGTTTTACCCACTGTAGGTGCCTAACAATAGTTTCAACAGGCTGTATCGCCTATCGAAGGTGTCCAAATGGGTTGTTTTCCTACCGAAGGTGTCTAATAGTCTGTTTTACCCACTGAAGGTGCCTAGCGACCGTGCCAACTGGCTATTTACCCGATCGAACGTGTTCCAATGGGTTGTTTTGCCTACCAAAGGTGTGCCAATGGGTTGTTTTACCCACCGAAGGTGTTCCAAACGGCTGTTTTTCCCAACGAAGGTACCTAGCAAATGTGCCAACAGGCTATTTTCCCCACCAAAGGCGTGCCAACGAGCCATGTTTCTCAGCTATTTTTCCCACCGGTGGTGCCTAGTGACCATGGCAACGGGGGGTGTTTTGCCCACTGAAGGTGTGCCAAAAGGTTGTTTTCCCATCAAAGGTGCAGGCTATTTTCCCTACTGAAGGTGTGTCAATGGGCTATGTTTTGCACCGAAGGTGCCCATCGGGCTTTTTTTCCCATCGAAGGTGTCCAATAGGCTATTTTGTCCACCGAAGTTGCCTCGCGACCGTGCCAACGGGCTATATTGCCCACCGAAGGTGGTCAGCGACCATGTCAACGTGTTATTTTTCCCACCGAAGGTGAGCCAACAAGCTATTTTTCCCACACTGAAGGTGCCTAGCCAACATGCCAACGAGCTATTTTTCCCACTAAAGGTGTTCCAAAGGGCTATTCTACTTGTCTAAGGAGTGCCAAGTGGCTGTTTTTGCCATCGAAGGTGCCTAGCGACTATACCAACGGGTTGTTTTACCCACTAAAGGTGTCCCAACGAGCTATTTTGCCCACCAAAGGTGAGCATATAGGTTGTTTTTTCCCATCGAAAGTGTCCAACGAACGTGCCAATGAGTTTTTTGCCCTAGCAAAGGTGTGTCAACAGGCTGTGTTTCCCAGCGAAGGTTCCCAACGGGCTGTTGTTCATGCCTAAGGTTCCTGACGAACGTGCCAACGAGCTGTATTGCCCACCAAAGGTGTGCCAAAGGGCTATTTGCCCAACGAAGGTGCCTATCGACCTTGTCAATGAGCTATTTTTCCCATCAAAGATGTCTTGTGACCATGCCAACCTACTATTTTTCCCGCCGAAGGTGCCTAGTGATCGTGCCAATGGGCTATTTTGTCTACCAAAGGTATGCCAATGGGCTATTTTTCCTATGGAAGGTGCCTAACTCCCATAGAAATGGGCTATCTTGCCCACTGATGTTGTGTCTTGCGACTATGGCAACGCGGTGTTTTTCCCATCGAAGGTGCACTAACGGGCTATTTTTCCCACCAAAGGTGCCTAGTGAATGTGCCAATAGGCTATTTTTCCCATTAAAGATGCCTAGTGACGGTGCCGATGTGTTGTTTTTCCTACCGAAAGTGCCCAGCTGACTATTTTGCTCACCGAAGATGCCTAGGAACCTTGCCAACGGGCTACGTTGCCCATCAAAGGTGTGCCAACAGATTGCTTTTCCTACAGAAGGTGTCGAGCAAACGTACCAACTGGATGTTTTGCCCACCAAAGGTGTCTAGTGACCATGCCAACAAACTATTTTGCCAACTGAAGGTGTGCTAATGGGCTATTTTTCCCACTGAAGGTGTCCATGAATTGTTTTTCCTGTTGAAGGTGCCTAGCGAATGTACGAACGGGCTATTTTGCATAACAAAGGTGTTCCAACGGGCTGTGTTTCCCATCGAAGGTGCCCAACGGACTATTTTGCCCACCGAATATGCCTAGCGGCCGTGCCAACGAGCTGTGTTGCCTAGCGAAGTTGTGCTAACGGTCTGTTTTTTCTATCGAATTTGCCTAACGAATGTGCCAATGGGCTTTTTTGCCTACTGAAGGTGCCTAGCGAACGTGCCAATGGGCTATTTTGCCCGCCAAAGGTGTCTAGCGATCGTGAGATCGTGGTGTTTTTTCCATCGAAGGTGTCTAGCGAACATTTCAACGGCTATTTTGCCCATCGAAGGCGGCTAGTGACTGTGCCAATGTGTTGTTTTCCCCACTGAAGGTGTTCTAACGAGCTATGTTTCCTACTGATGCTGCAAAAGGGGTTGTTTCTCCTACCAAAGGTGCCTAGTGATCATGCCAACGAGCTATTTTGTCCACCAAAGGTGTGCCAACTGGCTATTTTATCTTAGGATGATGTCCCAACGACCTGTGTTTCCCATCAAAGGTGCCCAATGAGCAGTTTTTGAAAATTAAGGGTGCCTAGCGACAATGCCAGCGGGCTGTTTTTCCTAACAAAGGTGCCCAAAGAACTGTTTTTCCCACTGAAGGTGTCTAGTGACCATGCCAACTGGCTGTTTTGCCCATCGAATGTGTGCCAACTGAAGATGCCTAGTGACAGTACGGCCTTGGTGTTTTTCCCACAGAAGGTATGCCAACGGGTTGTTTTTCCCACCCAAGGTGTCGAGGGAACATGCCAACAAGCTATTTTTCCATCGAAGGTGCCTAGCGACTGTCCCAGTGTGTTGTTTTGCCTAGTAAAGGCATGCTACTGGGTTATTTTGCCTACCAAAAGTGTTCCAATGGGCTGTTTTTCCCACCAAACGTTCCAATGGGCTGTTTTCCTAACCAAAGTTGTCTGAAGACCGTGCCAACGGGCTTTTTTTCCCACCAAAGATGTTCCAACGGACTATTTTCCCACCTAAAGTGCCTAGTGACTATGCCAATGAGCTATTTTGCCTACCGAAGGTGTGCAAACGGGTTGTTTTTCCTACCGAAGGTGTCCAATGGACTATTTTGCCTAAAAAAGGTCCCTAGCGATTGTACCAACTGGCTATTTGCCCGACTGAAGGTGTTCCAACATATTGTTTTTCCCACCGAAGGTGCCTAGTGAACATGTCAACAGGCTATTTTACCACTAAAGATGTGCCAACGAGCTGTTTTTCCCATCGAAGGAGTCCAACAGATTGTTTTTCCCAAAAAATATGCCTAGCGACCATGCCAACAGCTGTGTTGCCCACCGAAGGTGTGCCAACGGGCTCTTTTTTCCACCAAAGGTCCCTAGCGAATGTGCCAATGGGCTATTTTGTCGACCAAATGTATCTAGCGACTGTACGACCTTGATGTTTTTCCCACCGAAGGTGCCCAATGATCACGCCAATGGGTTATTTTGCCTACTAAAGATGCCTAGTGACCGTGCGACCATGGTGTTTTTCCCACCAAAGGTATGTCAGCAGGCTATTTTTCCCACCGAAGGTGCCTAGCGATTGTGCTAATGGGCTATTTTTCCCATCGAAGGCACCTAGTGACCGATCTAACGTGCTGTTTTTCCCATCGAAGGCGTTCCAGTGGGATATGTTTCTTATCGACATTGCCTAATAGGTTGTTTTTCCCAATGAATGTTCCTAGTGACAGTGCCAACGAGCTATTTTGTCCACCAAAGGTGTGCCAATAGGTTGTTTTGCCTACAGAAAGTGTGCCAACGGGCTGTGTTTCCCACTGTAGGTGCCAAACGGGTAGTTTTTTCCCAATGGAGGTGCCTAACGATCGTGGAAATATGCTGTTTTGCCCACCAAAGGAGTGCCAACGGGCTATTTTTTAAAACAAAGGTGCCCAATGAGTTGTTTTTCCCACCAACGGTGCCTAGCAACCATGCCAACCGGTTGTTTTACCTACTGAATGTGTGCCAACTGACTGTTTATTCCATTGAAGGTGCCTAGTGATCGTGCAAACGGGCTATTTTGCCTACTAAAGATGTTTAGCGACTGTGTGATAGTGGTGTTTTTCCCATAAAAGGTCTGCCAATGGGCTATTTTTGCCATCAAAGGTGCCTAGCGAACATGCCAATGGGCTATTTTCCCATCGAAGGTGTCAAGCGACTGTGCCAACGTGCTTTTTGCCTAGCAAAGGTGTGCTAACAGGCTATTTCGCCTATAGAAGGTGTTCCATTAGGTTGTTTGTCCCACCGAACATGCCAATGAGCTGTTTTTCCCACCGAGGGTGCATGTCAACCATGTCAACAGGTTTTTTTGCCCATCAAAGGTGTGCCAACGGGCTCTTTTGTCCATCGAAGGTGCCTAGGGATTGTCACAATGGGTTGTTTTACCTACTGAAGGTGTGCAAATGGGCTATTTTTCCCATCAAAGGTGCCTAGCGAATGTGCCAACGGGCTAATTGCTCCAATGAAGGTGTGCCAACGAGTTGTGTTTCCCACTTAAGGTACCTAACGAGCTCTTTTTCCCACTGAAGTGCCTAATGAAAGGGCCAACCGGCTGTTTTGCCCACCGAAGGTCTGCCAATGGCCTGTTTTACAAATTGAAGGTACCTAACAACCGTGTCAACAGGCTGTTTTGCCTACCGAAGGTGTCCAAATGGATTGTTTTCCCACCGAAGGTGCCCAATGGGTTGTTTTACCCACTAAAATCGCCTAATGACCGTGCCAACTAACTATTTGGCCAACTGAAGGTGTTCCAATGGGCTGTTTTGCCTACCAAAGGTGTGCTAACGACCTATTTTTCCCACCAAAGGTGTGTCAATGAGTTGTTTTACCCACCGAAGGTGTGCCAAAAGGCTATTTTTCCCAACAAAGATGCCTAGTAAATGTGCCAACGGGCTATTTTTCCCACCAAAGGTGTGCCAATGAGCTATATTTCCCAGCTATTTTTCCCACCGATGATGCCTAGTGACCATGGCAACGGGGTGTTTGGCCCACTGAAGGTGTGCCAAAGGGTTGTTTTTACGATCGAAGGTGCCTATCAAAAGACAAAACGAGCAATTTGCCCCACTAAAGGTGTGTCAATGAGCTGTGTTTCTCACCGAAGGTGCCCAATGGGCTTTTTTCCCACCGAAGGTGTCCAATGGGTTGTTTTTCTCACCGAAGGTACCTCGCGACCGTGCCATCGGGCTATATTGCACATCGAAGGTGGTTAACGACCATGTCAATTTGCTATTTTTCCCACCAAAGGTGTGCCAACAAGCTATTTTTCCCACAATGAAGGTGCCTAGCCAACATGTCGATGAGCTGTTTATCCCATTGAAGTTTCCAAAAGGCTATTTTACTTATCGAGGGAGAGCCAACGGGCTCTTTTTGCCATTGAAGATGCGTAGCGACTATGCCAACGGGTTGTATTACCCACCAAAGTTGTCCCAACAGGCTGTTTTGCCCACCAAAGGTGAGCATAAGGTTTGTTTTTCCCATCGAAAGTGCCTAGATAACGTGCTAAAGAGTTATTTGCTCCAGCAAAGGTGCTGTGTTTCCCAGCGAAGATACCCAATGAGTTGTTTTTCCCAGTGAAGGCACCCAACAGGCTGTTTTTCCCACCTAAGGTGCCTGACGACCATGGCAATGGGCTGTTTTGCCCACCAAAGACGTGCCAACTGGCTGTTTTGCCCAACGAAGATGCCTATCGACCTTGTCAACGAGTTATCTTTCCTATCAAAGATGCCTCTCGTCTGTGCCAACCTACTGTTTTTCTCACCTAAGGTGCCTAGTGATCATGCCAACGGGCTGTTTTGTCTATTGAACGTGTGCCAATGGGTTGTTTTCCCCACAGAAGGTGCCTAGCTATCGTGCCATTGGGCTGTCTTACCCACGGATGTTGTCCTTTCCGACCATATCAACATGGTCTTTTTCCCAGCGAAGGTCAGCCAATAAACTATTTTTCCCATCGAAATTGCCTAACGAATGTGCCAATGAGCTTTTTTGCCCATTAAAGGTGCCAGGCGACCGTGCCAACAAGCTATTTTGCTAGCCGATGGTGTCTAACGACTGTGTGATCATGATGTTTTTCCCACCGAAGGTGCCTAGCGAACATTCCAATGACTACTTTTCCCATCGAAGGCGCCTAGTGACCGTGCCAACATGTTGTTATCCCCATTGAAGGTGTTCCAACGGGCTATGCTTCTTATTGATGCTGCCAAACAAGCTGTTTCTCCTACTGAAGATGCCTAGTGACCGTGTTAATGGGCTGTTTTGTGCACCAAAGGTGTGCCAATGGGCTATTTTACTTTGGGATGTTGTGCCAACGAGCTGTGTTTCCCATCGAAGGTGCCTAATGGGTAGTTTTTGCCACTGAAGGTGCCTAGCAACCATGCCAACGGGCTATTTTAACCATCAAAGGAGTGCCAACGGGCTGTTTTTCCCAACAAAGGTGCCCAACGAACTGTTTTTCCCACAGAAGGTTCCTAGCAACCATGCCAACCGGTTGTTTTGGCCACTGAATGTGTGCCAACTGAAGATGCTTAGCGACAGTATGACGATGGTGTTTTTCGCACAGAAGGTGTGCCAATGACTTGTTTTTCCCACTGAAGGTGCCTAAGGAACATGCCAATAAGCTGTTTTTCCCATCGAAGGTGCCTAACGACTGTGCCAACGTGTTGTTTTACCTAGCAAAGGCATGCCAACAGGTTATTTTGCCTGCCAAAGGTGATCCAACGAGTTGTTTTCCTACCAAATGTGCCAACGGGCTGTTTTCCACCAAAGGTGCCTGAAGATCGTGCCAATGAGCCTTTTTGCCCACCAAAGGTGTTCCAATGGGTTGTTTTCCCACCTAAGGTGCCTAGTGACCGTGCCAACGAGCTGTTTTGCCCACCAAAGGTGGGCAAATAGGCTGTTTCTCCCACCAAAGCTACGCAATGGTCTATTTTACACACCAAAGGTGCCTGGCGACTGTGCTAACTGGCTATTTGCCCGATCGAAGGCATTCCAACAGGTTCTTTTGCTTATCAAATGTGTGCAAAAGGGTTGTTTTTCCCACTGAACATGCTTAGCAAACGTGCCAATAGGCTATTAGCCCCACCAAAGGTGTGCCAACGAGTTGTGTTTCCCACCGAAGGTGCCGAAGGGGTGGTTTTTCCCATTGAAGGTGCCTGATTACCGTGCCAACGGGCTGTTTTGCCACCAAAGGTGCGCCAATAGGCTATTTTACCCACAGAAGGTGCTTAGCGACCGTGTCAACAAGCTGATTTTCCCATTGAAGGTCCAAGTGAACATACCAATGGGCTATTTTTCCCATCGAGGGTGCCTAGCGATCGTGCAAACGTGCCATTTTTCCCACCGAAGGTATGCCAATGGGTTGTTTTTCCCATCGAAGATGCCTAGCGACCGTGTCAATGAGCTATTTTTCCCACCGATGGTGAATAGCGAACGTGCCATCGGGCTGTTTTGCCACCGAAGGTGTGCCAATAGGCTGTGTTTCCCATCAAAAGTGTGCCAACGAGCTGTGTTTCCTAACGAGGGTGTGCCAACGACTTGTTTTTTGCACTAAAGGTGCCTAACGAAAGTGCCAAAGGGCAATTTTGCCCACCGAAGGTGTGCCAATGTGTTATTTTTTCACTGAAGGTGGCCAACGATTTGTTTTGCCCACCGAAGGTGCCTAGCGACTGTGCCAATGACTTGTTTTTCCCATCACAGATGCTTAGCGACCGTGCCAAAGGCCTATTTTTCCCACCGAAGGTGTATAGGGAACATGCCAACGGGCTATTTTGCCCACTGAAGGTGTCTAAAGACCATGTGACCATCATGTTTCTCCTACCAAAGGTATTCCAACAGACTGTTTTTCCCATTGAAGGTGCCTAGCGAACATGTCAACGGGCTATTTTTCCCATCAAAGTTGCCTAATGACCATGCCAACTTGCTATTTTACCTAGCGAAGGTGTGCCAACGAGCTGTTTTATCTATGAAAGGTGTTCCAACGAGCTATTTTTCCCACCAAAGGTGATTGACTGACTGTCTTGCCCACCGAAGATGCCTAGTGACTATGCCAATGAGCTGTGTTGCCCATCGAAGGTGTCACAATGTGCTATTTTGCCCACCGAAGGTGCCTAGCAAATGTGTCAACGAGTTGTTATACCTACCAAAGGTGTGCCAACGGGCTATTTTCCCACCTAAGGTGCCTAGCGAAAATCCTAATGGGCTATTTTACCCATCGAAGGTCCCTAGTGACCATGCCAACGTGCTATTTTGCCCAACGGATAGTTTTTCCCACCGAAGATGCCTAGCAATAGTGCCAACGGGCAATTTTGCCCACCGAAGGTGCCTAGCGACCATGCCAATGTGCAGTTTTTTCCACCTAAGGTGCCTAACGAACGTGTCAATGGGTTGTTTTGCTAATCGAAGTTGTGCCAACGGGCTGTGTTTCCCACCGAAGGTTTGCTAATGGGCTGCGTTTCCCTCCGAAGATATGCCACGAGCTATTTTGTCAATCGAAAGTGTGCCAACTGGCTGCTTTTCCCACTGAAGGTGCCCAATGACTTGTGTTGCCCATCGAAGGTGCCTAGCGACCGTGCCAATGGGCTATTTTGCCTCCCAAAGGTGCCTAGAGACCGTGCTATTTTTCCCACTGAAGGTGTGCCAACGAGTTGTTTTTTCCACCGAAGGTGTCTAGCAACAGTGCCAACAGACTTTTTACCCACCAAAGGTGTGCGAATGAGTTGTTTTTCCCATTAATGGTGCCTAGCGAATGTGCCAATGGGTTATTTTGCCCACCAAAGGCATGCCAACGAGCTGTTTTGCCCACCAAAGGTGTGCAAATGGGCTATTTTTTCCACGAACGTGCCTAGCGAACGTGCCAATGGCCTGTTTTACCTATCAAAGGTATGCCAATGGGCTATTTTTTCCCCTGAAGGCACCCAACGGTCAATTTTTCCCATCGAAGTTGCCTAGCGACAGTGCTAACGGGTTATTTTACCCACTGAAGGTGCCTAGCGACCATGCCAATGTGCTTTTTTCCCACCGAAGGTGTGCCAACGTGCTATTTTTCCCATTGAAGACTTCTAATGACTATGCCAACGGGTGGTTTTGCCCACCGAAGGTGCCTAACGACCAAGCTAACAGGCTATTTTACCCAAGAAGGTGCCTGGTGACTATGCTAACATGTTGTTTTCCCACCAAAGGTTTGCCAACAGGCTATTTTTCCCATCAAAGATGCCTAGTGATCGTGCTAACGGGCTATTTTTCCCACTGAAGGTGGATAGCGAATGTGCATCAGGTTATTTTGCCCACTGAAGATGTGCCAACAGGCTATGTTTCTGTTGCACCTCCGTTACCATAAATTAGATGCCGAAACACCCTGAGGACATTCCAATATATAATCTATAATAATAGCATGTTAACTATCACACCTTCACTTATAACATGGCAATATATCCAACTCAATCATGGCATCAACTATGTATGTAAATGTCACAAAATACAAAATTAAAAAACTCAACTTGTCATTGCATTACTACATAGAAGCTTACAAACCTTTATAACAAAAGTTATACAAGACATAAGGAAACTATTTAAAAACAAAAACAACTCCTCAAGCGCCAGCTGACAGACCATTGATCCATAACTTAATCCTAAATCGTGCTTCTGAGGATTATACTAGACCTATCATTGATGATCTCACTCCAGGCACACACAGACATCATACAACCAATTAGATTCACAACATTTTCTATCAAAATAAAGCATAAAGGATGTCATACAATTCACATACCTTCTTCCTGAATTTGAAAGCCAATCAATCACATTATCATGATATATCACTTTAACATCACAACTTCAGAAAGAATTCACAAGCATATAATTCATAATCATAATATTCAAATACAGATGTATATGAGACTCTCGATTCATTATTATTTGTTGTGACCAAGTGCCTTCCAGATATAGAAATAGTTATTGTCCCATTGAGCTCATTCAGAACAGAAATCACAGAGCAACGCTCTACGTGCAGAATACTGAGCTTATAATTCTTTCAATTGGCTACTCTGGTCACAACGCCTTTATCTGAGCATGCATTTTATGAAATGCATCAAATAATAGAATATGCCATGAATGGCATTCACATATGAAGCACAGACAGAATCTCATAATTCATCAGACCTTAGTCTGGCATTTAACTTTCGTTGAGCATTCAGAATTCAGAGGCAAGATATATCATTCAACTGTCAGATGCAAGTATAACACTTCCAATACATTCCTGACTATTAAACTCATCGGACCTTTAAGTCTGGAATTTATATTTAGATCACAATAGTTCAATAATTGGAAGTTAAACAGAATAAATGAAACAATCAATCCTAGGAAGATCATCTAGGTTGACTCACAGATGCTCCTTTTAGCTTATTGCCTTGAAGTCCCGGCAATATTTGGATGCTGTCGCTCAATGTGAGCCTCTATACATATCATACATACACACATCATAATTTTGCACAATTATAAATTTATAAATGCACATTCATGTATACTAAATATGTACAATGCATGTTCATGAGAAATTCCGGGTTCCTTATTCATATTCTTGTCACAATGTTCATTCATACAACAATACTCAATTGATCCATCCAGATTTGTGTAAAAACATACTTTCGGGTATACTTTGCATGATTATTAACATCCAAAAAATGAAGTAATTTGGCAACACTTCCTTCTGTAAAATTTTTCTCCCATGTCTTAAGTTTCTAATGACTCCAAGATCATCCAATTTAGTTCAGTATTCTATGAGTTATGCTCACAATATCACAGACTACATATAATTGAACTTTTGGCTAGTTCATGATCATACCCTCAAATTATACAACTCATATCTTTCAACTTAGATATCCAAAAATTACAAACTTAATACCAATTGAAAGATACAAGAATGAACTACAACTTTTGTGAAGATGATTTTGTCTAATTCGGCTTCTATCAATACAGTTTATTCAATATCAACAGGACATGATTTCTATCTCGGGTAGTACTACAACCTCAGTCAAGACTCAATTTCGAGCTAGATTTTCAAATGCTTAGAGACAGAATTAAACTTATACTTCTTCAATAAATTTGTATCTTATTACCATACTTTAATCTGAATTAATAATCAAATCATTTAAAAATCTACAGATCAACATATACTCAAAATACCGAAGCATGTTCAATGAAAATATTCTAGTTCACTTCCTCATTTTCATCCTAAATTCATCAATCAAATTTTCCATAATTACTTCATATGGATATATATTTTTATGGATAGGAGGAAAAATGTGTTATGAGTTTGTTGGTTCAAAAATCAAGTCATTTAGAGGTCAGAATAAGAAGTTATAGCCAAAAGAATGAAGGATGTTCAAAACTATCAAACAGTATCGTGCACTACCTTTTATTCCAACTTCTCCCAGCTCTTCCCAAAACAGACATTCGGGTCAATCTTTCATGGTCATTTTGACAAGGAATATGAAGGATTTAGGCAAAACATTCTTCTGAAGCTAATGTCATGCAATTTTGTTCAGTATCCTGCAAGTTATAATAAAAAATCCACAGACTATTTTCATACATTGACAGAACACCAATTTCAACTTCAAGCCAAATTTTCAGAATCTTAAGGACATATTTCAAGTTTGATTCCTTCATGAAAAATGTAGTTCTATGTCTTGAGTTTACTTTGAATCAAACTCCATCCAATTTGGATATTCACGGATCAAGTTATGCCCTAAATACAGACGTATATTCAGTAAAATTCTGCATATCTCATACTCCAGCTCACTTCAAATTTTCATCTAGTTATTCATATTACCGAAATTGCTTCTTCCATCACCACCCACACATGCATTAACACCATTTACGCATGCAACAATCCACAAGCATGAAAATGTACTCCATTTACGCATGCATCCAGTTACAAACATTAAAACATGCCTAAAACTTACTTGATTAGGCTTCTCTCTCTTCAAAAATTTTCCAGAACTTAGGAAAGCAAATAGCTGGTTTCAGTGATAGATGAACAAGGGATTTAGCAATAGTCAAAACCTCTAATGATAGAAAACTTCACAAGGTGTAACCTTGATAAATTATCCAAAAGCCAATAGATGAAAATGAGTAGATATGTTTTCGGTGATGGTGAAAAGAAGCAAGGAGATGGTGCTTTCGATGGAGACTAAATAAAAGAGCTGAAGAAAATTTCTTACTCAAACATAACTTAGGTGGCTTCATCACACAATGCCACATATCACTCTTACATGTAGCCCATTTGTCATCAATGTAAGGCTACCACTTGTCACTTATCTATTGGTCCACATGTCACACACTAATAGGTCCATTTGTCACTCCATAATTTGTCTCTTAATTTCTTTATTTTTCTTAATCTAAAATACCTCAAATTTTCAATAGCTTTCCTAAATATCCTAAATGTCTCCAAAAAAATGTGGAATTTATTTTGATACACACCAATTTAATTATCCAAGACAATTAATCCATAATTCACCAAAATTTCGAAATAATAACTATTATCATTATTTTAATACACACCAATTTAATTACCAAAATTCACACTTTAATCACATTAAAAATTCACTTATACCTGAAAAATGTCAATGAATGCATGTACAATTATTTCATGAATGACAACATTATTCACGTGCATGTGTATGTCATATAATGCATGAAATGCATTTTTAAAGTCTCAACAAATTCTTATTTATAAAACATCCTAGGGTTTTAACCCTAATCATGGGATGTTACTAACCAAAGGTGTGCTAACGAGCTATTTTTTCCACTAAAGGTGCCCAACAATTTCTTTTGCCCACTGAAGTTGCCTAGTGACCGCACTAATGGGCTATTTTGCCCACCTAAGGTGCCTAAAGACCTTGCCAATGTGCCGTTTTTCCCACCGCAGGTATCCCAACGGGCTATTTTTCCCATCGAAGATGCCGAGCGACCCTGTCAATAGACTGTTTTTCCTATCGATGGTATATAGCAAATGTGCCATCGGGTTGTTTTCCCCACTAAAGGTGTACCAACGGGCTGGGTTTCCCACCAAAGGTGTGCCACAGGCTGGGTTTCCCACTGAAGGTGTGCCAACGGGCCATTTGGCCCACTGAAGGTGCCTGATGGGCTATTTTTCCCTCTGAAGGTGCCCAACGGACTATTTTGCCCGCCAAAGGTGTGTCAACGGGTTGTTGTTTCCATTGAAGGTGCCCAATGGTCTATTTTGCCCACCGAAGGTGCCTAGCGACCGTGCCAATGTGCCATTTTTCCTATCAAAGATCCTATCAACCACACTAACGAGCTGTTTTCCCCACCAAAGGTGTCTAGCAAACATGCTGTCAAGCTGTTTTGCCCACCAAAGGTGTGCCAACGGGCTATTTTGCCCACTGAAGGTGCCTAATGGGCTATTTTTCCCTCTGAAGGTGCCCAACAAACGATTTTGCACACCGAAGGTCTACCAACGGGCTGTTCTTTCCATTGAATGTGCCCAATGGTCTGTTTTGCCCAATGAAGTGAACATGCCAACAGGGGTTTTGCCCACCGAAGGTATGCCAACAGTCTATTTTTCCACTGGAGGCCCCCAATGGTCTGTTTTGCCCACTGAAGGTGCGTAGTGATCGTGCTAACAGGCTATTTTACCCACCAAAGGTGCCTAGCGATCATGCCAGCATGTTGTTTTTCCCACCGAAGGTGTGCCAATAGGTTGTTTTTCCCATCGAAGATGCCTAGCGACTGTGCCTACAAGTTGTTTTTCCAGCTGAAGGTGCCTAGCGACCATACCAACGTCCTATTTTACCCAACGGGCTATTTTTCTGCTGAAGATGCCTGACGATCATGCCAATAGGCTAGTTTGCCCACCGAAGGTGCCTGGCGATCATGCCAATGTGTTGTTTTTCCCACTGAAGTTGCTTAGCAATCATGCCAAAGTGTTGCTTTTCCCAATATAGGTATGCCAACGGGTTATTTTTCCCATTGAAGGTGCCTAGCGATCGTGCCAACGGGATGTTTTGCCCACCAAAGGTGTGCAAGCGGGCTATTTTTCCCATCGAAGGTACCTAGAAAACATGCAAACGTACTATTTTGCTTACTGAGAATGAGCCAACGGCTGTGTTTCCCATCTAAGTTGCCCAACGAGCTATTTTTCCCACTAAAGGTGCCCAGCAATAGTGCCAACAGGCTGCTTTGCCCACCAAAGGTGTGCCAACGGGTTGTTTTTTCCATTAAAGGTGGCTAGCGATCGTGCTAACGAGTTGTTTTGCCCACCAAATGTGTGCAAGCAGGCTATTTTTCCTACTGAAAGTGGTTAGCAAATGTGCAAACGTGTTGTTTTGCCTGCGGAACATGTACCAATGGGCTGTGTTTCCCATCGAAGTTTCCCAACAGGCTATTTTTTCCACTAAAGGTGCCCAGCGATGGTGCCAACATGTTGTTTTTCCCATCGAAGGTGTGCCAACGGGTTGTTTTTCCTATTGAAGGTTCTTAGCAATCATGCCAAGGGGTTGTTTTACCCGCCAAGGGGTTGTTTTACCGACCAAAGGTGTGTGAGAGGGCTATTTTACCCACCTAAGGTGCCTAGAAAATGTGCAAACGTGCTATTTTGCCCGCCGAACATATGCCAACGGGTTGTGTTTCCCATCGAAGTTGTCCAACGAGCTGTTTTTCTCACTAAAGGTGCCTAGAGATCACGTCAACGGGCTATTTTTTCCACCAAAGATGTGCCAACAGGCTATTTTACCTACCAATGGGGTGCAAACGGGCAGTTTTTCCCACTGAAGTTCCCTAACGAATGTGCCAACGGGCTGGTTTGCCCATTGAAGATGTGCTAACAAACTGTTTTACCTACCGAAGGTGTGCCAATAGGTAGTGTCTCCCATCAAAGGTGCCTAGCAATTTTGTCAACGGGCTGTTTTGCCCCCCAAAGTTGCCTAATGACCTTCCTAATGGGCTATTTTTCCAACTGAAGGTGCCTAACGGGCTATTTTTCCCTCTAAAGGTGCCTAACGGACAATTTTGCCCACCCAAGGTCTACCAACAACCTGTTCTTTCAGTTGAATGTGCCCAATGGTCTGGTTTGCCCACCGAGGGCGTGTGAATAGGCTGTTTTTCCTACAGAAGGTGCCTAACGAATATACCAGCGAGGGTTTTGCCCTCCGAAGGTATGCCAACGAGCTATTTTTTTCGTTGAACACACTTAATGATCTGTTTGCCCACTGAAAGTGCCTAGTGACCGTTCTAATGGGCTATTTTGCGCACCGAAGGTGCCTAACAATCATGCCAGCATATTGTTTTTCCCACCAAAGGTGTGCCAACAGGTTGTTTTTCCCATCGAAGATGCCTAGCTACTATGCCTACGGGTTGTTTTTCCTACCGAAGGTGCCTAACGACCATGCCAATGTCCTAGTTTGCCCAACGACCTGTTTTCCCACTAAAGATGCTTGGCGATCGTGCCAATAGGCTATTGTGCCCATCGAAGGTGCCTGGCGATCATGCCAACGTGTTGTTTTTCCCATTGAAGGTGCTTAGCGATCATGCCAAAGTGCTATTTTTCCCAACGTAGGTATGCCAACGAGTTGTTTTTCCCATTAAAGGTGCTTAGCGATCGTGCCAACGGGTTGTTTTGCCCACCAAAGATGCTTGGCGATCGTGCCAATAGGCTATTGTGCCCATCGAAGGTGCCTGGCGATCATGCCAACGTGTTGTTTTTCCCATTGAAGGTGCTTAGCGATCATGCCAAAGTGCTATTTTTCCCAACGTAGGTATGCCAACGAGTTGTTTTTCCCATTAAAGGTGCTTAGCGATCGTGCCAACGGGTTGTTTTGCCCACCAAAGGTATGCAAACGGGTTGTTTCCCATCGAAGGTGCCTAGCAAACGTGAAAACGTGCTGTTTTGCTCGTTAAAAATGTGCCAACAGGCTGTTTTTCCCATCGAAATTGCCTAACAGGCTGTTTTTCCCACTAAAGGTGCCCAGCGATCGTGCCAACGGGCTATTTTACCCACCAAAGGTATGCCAACGGGTTGTTTTTCCTACCAAAGGTGCCCAGCAATCGTGCCAACTTGCTGTTTTCCCTATCGAAGGTGTGCCAACGAGTTGTTTCTCCCATTGAAGGTGTCTAGCGATTGTGTCAACGGGTTGTTTTACCCAACAAAGGTGTGTGAGCGGGCTGCTTTTCCCACCCAAGGTGCCTAGCAAACATGCAAATGTGCTGTTTTGCCCATCGAACATATGCCAACGGGCTGTGTTTCTCATCGAAGTTGTCAACGAGTTGTTTTTCCCATAAAAGGTGCCCAGTAATCACGCCAACATGTTGTTTTTCCATCGATGGTGTGCCAATGGGTTGTTTTCCCATTGAAGGTGCCTAGTGATTGTGTCAACAGGTTATTTTACCTATTAAAGGTGTTTGAGTGGGCTATTTTTCTCACCCAAGGTGCCTAGAAAATGTGCGAACGTGCTATTTTGCTCGCCGAACATGTGCCAACAAGCTGTGTTTCCCATTAAAATTGCCCAATAAACTGTTTTTCCCAATAAAGGTGCCCAGCGATCGTGCCAACGGGCTGTTTTTCCCATCGAAGGTGTGCCAACAAGATGTTTGTCCCATTGAAGGTGCCTAACGACCGTGTCAACAGGTTGTTTTACCCACCGAAGGTGTGCGAACGGGCTATTTTTCCCACCCAAAGTGCCTAGCAAACATTCAAACGTACTGTTGTGCCCATTAAACATGTGCCAACGGGTTGTGTTTCCCATCGAAGTTACCCAATGGGCTGTTTTTCTCACTAGAGGATCCCAACGATCGTGCCAACAGGCTATTTTACCCACCAAAGGTGTGCCAACAGGCTATTTTATCTACCAATGGGGTTCGAACGGGCAGTTTTTCCCACCGAAGTTCCTTAACGAACGTGCCAATAGGCTGGTTTGCCCATCAAAAGTGTGCCAACGAACTGTTTTACCTACCGAAGGTGTGCCAATGGGTTGTGTTTCCCACCGGAGGTGCCTAGCAATTTTGCCAATAGACTGTTTTGCCCACCAAAGTTGCCTAGGGACTGACCTAACAAGCTATTTTTCCCATTGAATGTGCCCAACGAATTGTTTTGTCCACCAAAGGTGCCAAGTACCTATTCCAACAGTCTATTTTGCCTACCGAAGGTGTCCCAATGGGCTATTTTGCCTATCTAAGGTGTTATAAAGGGCTGTTTTCCCCACTTAACATGCCCAACAGATTATTTTTCCTACTGAAGATGCCTAGCGATTGTGCCAACAGGCTATTTTACCCACTGAATGTGTTTTAATACCAAGCGATCGTGGTGTTTTTCCCACCGTAGGTGTGTCAATGGGCTGTTTTTCCTATTGAAGGTGCCTAGCGAACATCTCAACGGGTTATTTTTCCCATCGAAGGTGCCTAGCGACCGTGCAAACTTGTTGTTTTACTTAGTGAAGGTGTGCCAACGAGCTGTTTTGTCTATGGAAGGTATTCCAACGGGCTATTTTTCCCACCGAAGGTGCCCAACGAACTGTTTTGCCTATCGAAGGTGCCCAGTGACCGTGCCAACGGGCTGTGTTGCCCATTAAAGGTGTCACAATGTGCTGCTTTTCGTAGGTGCCTAGCAAACGTGTCAACGGGTTGTTATGTCCACCAAAGGTGCCTAACGATTGTGCCAACTTGCTGTTTTTCCCATCCAAGGTGTCTAGCGAATGTGTCAATGGGCTATTTTGCCAACCGAAGGTGTGCCAATGGACTGTGTTTCCTATCGAAAGTGTGCCAATGGGCTATTTTACCGACCGAAGGTATGCCAACGGGCTATTTTTTCCACTAAAGATATGCCAATGGGCTGTGTTTTCCACTGAATGTGCCTAGCAACATTGTCAAAGAATTGTTTTGCCCACCAAAGGTGTGCGAACGGGCTGTTTTTCCCACTGACGGCGCCTAGCGAATGTTCCAACTGAAAATGTGTCAATGGGCTGTTTTGCCCACCGAAAATGTGCAAATAGGCTGTGTTTCCCATTGAAGGTACCTAACGGGTTGTTTTTCCCACTGAAGGTGCCCAACAATCATGCCAATGGGCTATTTAGCCCCCTAAAGGTGTGCCAAAGGACTATTTTGCCTACCGATGGGGTGCCAACGGACTGGTTATGTAACACCCCACTCCCGCTGGACCCGAACCCGATATCGACGGTGATATCCGAATTCGTGCCCCGCGAGGGCGGTGTGCCACATCACTACACAATCAAAGTTGGT
>JANQAP020000097.1:2283794-2305360 GCA_026874005.2 Erythroxylum coriaceum
ACAACCTTGCCAAATTGGGATTGCACAATGCGCATCCCCACCTCCTCGTCTTCCCCCTACCTCCCCCGCGCAATAACCCACAAGAATCGGCCCAACCTCCGACCCCCAACTCCCCCCGCAGGGGAACGACGGAATTCACTCCTTGACTCGCTTCTCCCTCGCCGCATCACCCCTCCGGAGCGGTCGCGTTCCAGCTGAGGCTTCGGGAACGACAAGAGTCTTTCAACGAGCCAGACCCTCTCGTTTCAGCCCCAAATTTTGACCCCTCAGGGGTATTTTTGTAACTGACCTTTTCACACAGGTCCCCAAAGTATATTAAAAAAAAGGTAATTATGATAAAATTACAAGTTACACATTATAGTATAACACATATATTTTATTATATAAAATTGACGTATAATAATTATATTTTTATTTTTAATAATAAAACTTGAAATTTTAATAAATGATTTAGTATAAAAATTTTACACTCTAATAATATGATGAGAATAAAATAAAAAGTAGTTAGTAAAGCATATATCTTTTATTTTAAATTCTATTACAAATTTTAGCTAATTTTAAATTTTAAATTTTATTAGAAATCTCAATTAAATAAATTTTTTTTGTTAAAAATAAGAAATGAAAATGGAACCGTGTGTATGTGTACGTGAATTGATCAGTAGAACTCAAGATACACGGTTGAAAAGGCAAAAATTATTAATGTTTGGTCAATATGTCTTTGCGTGAGCTTCACCAGAGACGATAAAAGCCCTAAAACCCGGACTTTCCCAAACAACCAACAAACAGAAACATGGACGATACAACAACGGAGATGGAGGTGGAGGTGGAGGTGGAGGTGGAGGAGGAACATCTTGATCCAAACCCGAATCCCAAAAAGCGATTCGGACTCAGAAACACCATCCAAACGAACTTTGGAGACGACTACGTCTTCCAAATCACCGCCAAGTAAATAAACATCACTTGCTTCTCTTTGGATTGTCATATTTAGTAAATATTAACCAAGAAAGATACTTTTTGAACGATTAGTTAGTGAGGTATCGAGTATAACGAGTGTTAGATTTTTAATTGGTTGAAGGGATGACTGGACTTCAATGGCTGTTTCTCTGTCCACGAACACCGTCAAGCTCTACTCTCCGGCGACAGGTCAGTATCAAGGAGAGTGTAGAGGTCACTCTAATACTGTCAACCATATATCTTTTTCCAATTTGGCGACGCCTAATGTTTTGCATTCTTGCTCCTCCGATGGTACTATTAGAGCTTGGGACACTAGAACTTTCCAGGAGGTCGTTTCTCTCTCTCTCTCTCTCTTTATTTTTGTATGCACCTGAATTTGTGGTTGTATGGTGGTCCGGATTGGTGAATTTGAAATGTACTTGTACACTTCAGGTTTCACGCATACATGCTGGTTCTCAAGAGATCTTTAGCTTTTCCTTTGGTGGATCTGGCGAGAATCTTCTTGCCGCAGGGTGTCAATCGCAGGTTTGATATATAATTGATTTCATTCTCAAACTTTATGTATCTACTTCTTTGTGGATATATTAGTGATATCTTTAATCCAGATTGGATTCCAGAGATGCAATGTGCTGTTGTTTCTTGTTTCTTCTATTGTCTTGCAACATTTCTTTTGATTTGCTCCTCGGTTTATGTTAGATACTGTTCTGGGATTGGAGAAACAGGAAGCAAGTGGCCTGTCTGGAAGAATCTCACGTGGATGATGTCACTCAGGTCCAGATACTCGTTGAAATTTTATCTGTTTTATGTTATATATGTTTTTTTCATGACCAAGTGTACAGCTGGGAGGTGTTAGCATACTTTTTCAATCTTATGAATTGATTTGCACTGTTGGTTGTGAGTTTCAATCTTGCGGAACTCACAACTATCATACTATCCTGGAGAAGAATAAAAAATGAAAACCGATATCATTCTTTGACTTGTGTGTATAGAATTTGACATGGTGATAGTCGACATGGCACACTTAATATGAATTCAGAGATGCAGCAAGGTAAACTGTGTTCTTATGTCTGTCCCCACTGGATTGTTAGGTTACGTGCATTAGGAACAACGTAATTGAGCCATTGTCCCAAGTTGTGCTTTGGGATACTACTGCTTCTGTTTAGAATGTCAATAGCAACATCGATTTCCTGATTTAGAACCTCATCATATTTTCTTGTTTTTGTTGATAGGTTCACTTTGTACCTGGCTATCAAAACAAGCTAGTTTCTGCTTCCGTCGATGGCCTGATGTGTGTATTTAACACTGGTGGGGATATCAATGATGATGATCATCTGGAGTCAGTAAGTTCAAGCTTGTATTTCTCATTCAGTTCCATGTTTGCGTGTGCCATAGATGTAAAAAAATCTTTTTGTTTTTAAGCAGATGATTGGTATGTTTTCAGTGGCTGGAAAAAGCTATTTCTCTTTGATTTCTTTCTATGCATGAAGTGATTTGTTGGTGCAGTATTTAACTTTATCCTTATACTTTCAACAAGCAAGGTTTTCTATATTAGTTTCTGCACATGCATGGAACACATTTAATCAGGAACTCTTGTGATAGCACTTCCAAATTGCTGTAGGTGATTAATGTGGGAACTTCAATTGGAAAAGTTGGATTTTTTGGAGAGAATTACCAGAAGATCTGGTGTTTGACACACATTGAAAGTTTAAGGTAAAATTAAATTTTTTCTGGCTATTTTCAACGGAACAAGAATCTTATATTCTTTTATGTTCCTATATGAAATGTTAGCAAATCCAAGTCTGGTCTAGACTGAATATTTTACAATATAGGAAAATTTCCTAGTTGCACTTCACACTAGCAGTTTTATGCATCCATGTTGCACTACGTGATAGCCTTTTGTTTGAGATGCACAATTGATATTTAACTTCTTTTTCTCTTCCTTTCCAGCATTTGGGATTGGAAGAACTCAATAAATGAGGCTAACTTGGAAGAAGCCCGTTCTTTAGCCTCAGAGAGTTGGGCACTAAACCATGTATGATTTCTCCTGTAAAATCTACAATGATAAACTCCATATGTTCCTTGCCTTCGTTTGCAAATTTTACAGTTTGCTGTATCCGTGGGGGGCATCATACGTTGTATTAGGATGATAGGTTTTGTTATCTGTATAGGGGCATATTTTTGCATTATAGTTTGTAGGTTTCAATCTCCCCCCTGTCTCTGGTAGCATGACGTAGTACTTAGCCTCTGCACATACTAATATTGTTCCAATCATATGTATGTGAGCTATTGCTGAAATAACCCTATACCGCTGGACAATATTGACAGTTTTGAAAATTTTAACTTAACAATTCACCTTTGAGTTTCCCCTAAATTCCAGTTGGAACTCTGTTTTTCATTTAGTATTATTTGTCCTTTAAAATCTCTGGAGAACATATTCATTTCAAGTACAAATAGACAAACATGTTTCTCAACGTCTCGAGTTCAAGATTTTATTGTCTAATATTCTTCAAGTTCTGTACATCAACTGGAGAAAGAGTACAGCCATTACATTTTCATTAAAGTTGGATTTCTTGTTGTTATCAGTTTGCATATTTGGGTATGAATCTGTTATTATGAAGCACAAGTTGACAGTCCCTTTGTCCTTGGCAGGTTGATTATTTCGTTGATTGTCACAAGCCGGGAGAAGGTGAATGTTTATGGGTAATTGGTGGCACCAATGATGGTGCCCTGGGTTATTTCCCAGTCAATTATAGGGGGGAGAAAGCAATAGGATCGGCAGAGGCAATTCTAATGGGTGGCCATAAGGGGGTTGTAAGAAGTGTATTGCCTGCGCAAAGTCATGGCCTGTTTGGATGGACAGGCGGTGAAGATGGCCGTTTATGTTGCTGGTTGTCAGATGATTCTTCTGAGATTAACCGAGCTTGGATCTCAAGTTCATTGGTTATGAAATCACCCAAGAATCGCAAGAAAAATAGGCATAGTCCGTACTAATATTTCTATGCATTATTAGTTCAAATCTTGTACGCGTCAAGTACTGAATATTGTCATGAAGTGCAAATACAAAGGTTTGGAAAATGTACCTCGTACGTTTAACATGGCTTCCTATTCCATTTTCCATAAGGTATACCGGTGACGACTCCATTTGATCGTGCATGTATAGACCAAATTCAATATCAATGCCAGCAAGCATTTGGACTGTTTCGCAAGGGATCTAACTTTTAGTGTTTCGCTAGGGATCTAACTTTTAATTCGTAAAAGATACAAATGAAATATTCAGCCACGATAACGTTAAATCACACAATAGTAATGTCTAAAATCCATAAACTAGAAGCATTAAAACTCGACTACAAGCAGATCAGACTCTAGGGAAAGAAACCACAATCCCATCTCATATATTTGGTTTCTCCTATAATTAAAACTCAAAATCAACAATTGATTATGCAAAGTGATTGGCATTGGGCGCAAAATGCTTCATAAAACTAGCAAACTTGCCCAAGTTTGGGGAAAAAAACTCATCCATCAGCCCCGTCCTCGCCCTGCACCTGCCACCAAA
Organism: Erythroxylum coriaceum; assembly: GCA_026874005.2. NCBI lineage: Eukaryota > Viridiplantae > Streptophyta > Magnoliopsida > Malpighiales > Erythroxylaceae > Erythroxylum > Erythroxylum coriaceum. The sequence goes on from JANQAP020000097.1 coordinate 2,288,302, forward strand.
ATGAAAATGATCAATTTATTAACATTGACATGCGGCTTCAATAACTTTTAATCGGCAAAGGAGAAGTGCAAATGAAGAAATACATAACATTGCGTATTAACAGTTTCCTCCTATTCCTATATCAAATTACCTTTGTTCCCACCAGGCTTTCCACCTGGACCACCTTTTCCTCTGCCTCCACCCTTAGCAACTCCATCATCTAGGCCTCGCCCAATGCCTTTTGCCGTCCTTCCACCAGCAACGTCCTCTCTACCTCTCCCCCTTCCACGCCCTCCTACACCAGGTGGCTTCCGATCTGAAATTGATAATTTACTTGTTAACTAGACTGCTTAAGCATTGATAGACGGGAAAAAGAAAACCAAACTTGCTGGATCCTTTTTCTCAGAGACGAAAAAATGAAAGCAAAGAAGAGAAGGGAAGAATTAAAGCAAATAAAACTTGGAAGCACATACAGCATGACTAAGCAAATTACTTTTAAGCCCAAAACAACGCAAGTGATAATATGAACTAAGAAATGTTCCTTTTGAGAAATAGTTGCATGTTATCGAACAAGAACATATCGCTAAACAAGGAAACTAACCTGCACGACTCTTGGTTTCTTCTTGCACTTTATCAATAACCTGTTATGTGAAAGCAAAAAGATTACATGCGGAATAGATTTTAAAAGACAGAACACTATCTAGCACCAAAAAAGCCAACAATGTTGAAAATATGTACTTTTTAAAAAAATCTTCTGCCACAATCAACATCCTAGAAGGTAGCCGAAAAAGAAAAAAAATAAATATACAGTTTCTATAATCAAGCATCCATATTTATCACAAGTTCCATCAATTTAATGATCAGTGGCATCTAAGATGAACATTCAAGCAGGTGGTCTTTCTGCTGTTTATATTACTTGAGGGAGAATGAGCGATTGGAATAAAAGACTATGCAGATGGTACACAAAACAATCAGTAAATTCTAGCCTCAAAGCATTATCAGAACTTTATATTTGACAATAACATGATTTTTTTTTTTCCAAAAATACAAAAGTTACTACTTCCCTGGTGAACCTATTGCCACATGTTAACATCTCGAAAAGGATATTACCTCATCAGGCACTCGAAGATACTTTATAGTATTTCCACGGATATAGCATTCAGGCATTCGCCAAAAACTGTCTCCATCCTACAACATAAGCCAGTTAAACTATAAGCTAGTCTTCAACAACAAGACAAACTTACAAGAAAAGTATACGGTACTTTGGAGGTGCAGATAACTTCACGTAGGTGGATGTTCATCCAAGTATCACAATTGACCAAATGCCCATTGTAAGTCTCCCCATTTTTCAGTTCCACCAACTGTTACAAGATACAACCACCAAGAATTACAAGCTGCAGAAAACATGAAAAAAGGGGTAAACAGAGTCTGACGCAGTAAACCAATAGGGTAAACAGAGTCCACATGAAAGTCAACGCAATAATGGAGGATCTCTTACCATGGGATGGCCTTGTGCCGTCTTAAGAAGAGAAAGAGGCAGCTGCCGTAAGAGAAAAAGAAAAAGTTTAGCCAAAGATGATCAAAGAGAACATAAACAAATTATTAGTACAAGAAACCATAAAAATATCGATAAATGCGTTCTTTATCAACCTGAGATTAAAAAAAAATTGTTCGAAACAACATAGAAAATCCAAACAACAACAAGAGACGCAACAAAAAGTTGGGATCTTTACCATCTTTTAGTATTGGGAAACAAAAGGGGCGTTCCTGTGAGAGGGAGAGTAAAGTGTCAAGGTAAAGTCAGTTAAATCAGCTAAAATCACAAAAATAAAGGAAGAAAACGTCAACGACTAAAAAATCTAACCCCGAGCGGTATGTAACAGTTGTTACCCACAAAAGTAGAGTTAGAGAAGTGAGAAGCCTTTGCTAAGTGATACTAAGTTTGAACTTTCAGTGGCAGTGGGTTGCTTGGAGCAGGAAGAGAAAAAGAACAGGCACTAGAACACACTGACTGATTTTGAACTAGCCGGGGAGGGAATTTGAGTCATTTTAAAGGTAATTAGGAAGAGTGAATCGGGTCGGCTCCAATAGATGACCCGATTTGTTCAGTTTTTAAATCCTTTTTCCTTTGCTTTATGATCAAGAGCTTTAACAAGATTTGGAATTTGTTTATGCTTTTTCTTGATTATAAATGTTTTAGACTTCTGTGATAAAAATAGCTCATATAGAAATTTATATTCCCCTTTTAAAATTATGGAGAAAGGCATTCATAATTCATAAAACAAATCAAAGTGAAAAGAATTCACAGAGGCAAACTTGGAAATAACAGAACAATTGATCAATATACAAACAATGTACTATTACAAAATTGAGGTCTATTCAACTCAGCTTTACAAAACTGAGTTTTGCCGAGTGGATTTCAGGGTTAGGATATATCTATCAAAACAATTAACTACAGACAACATTATCATGCCTAACCTCATTCTAACAGAAACTTCTGTTACACGAACTTTGAATCTTTACACGGTAATAACTTAAGAAGAGCACCGGTCCGGTCGGTCAAGGAAAGAGTTCAATGTTTGCTTCATTTTTATATTTCTTGTAGACGGATGTCATATCAACCAAATGACGCATAGTTGGTCTACCATGGGGGCAATTCCAAGGTGACCTCAAGTCTGCCAAGTGCTCTAGTATCTGCGGATGAAGAACAGATGACTACAACTTTTTCTGCAATGATATCTTTCTCAAGTAACATCACAATCGTAGTGAATAGGATACATACAATGCCTAAAAGGTGTTGGATTGAAACAATGTAAGAAGGATTTGTAAAAGATTCATTCACCTAATACGAATATCAAAATTTTGTTATTTATCAAATAAGCATGATGATCTCGTTTCACAGACACAATAACATCTCTAGGAACAAGGGGTGCTATCAGGTATTACCTTCTGCATCTCATTCCTCCCCAAGGCATTTCCGATCATGACAGAGGATCTGCATGCCCGTGATGCAAGCATCGCACGAACTCTTGATGGGCAGACAGAATCAACAGTGTCCATTTTGTAGCTGCCAATTATTGAGCATTCCTCTTGACCATCCACAAGAGTAGAAATCAGGTCTTTGACATCTGTTCCAAAAGAAATTTTCCAGAAGACTACTCAGATTAACTGCTGCAAGATTCAAAGAGCTGTCCCCAATTCAAAGGCATTATGTTTCACCCATCCTCAAAAGGAAGACAACAGGATCATGACATTTTGACCAACAAAAAATTGAGGAATAAATATACGTGGTCATTAGCTAAACAACTTAGTCATGACAGAATATATGCATCTGAATCTCAATCAAGCAGGCAATTAGACAGTTCTCCCTAAGAATGTTTTTTCAATAATTGGAAAGAAAGCTCTTTCCCTACCTTCCAATCACACAGATGTCAAGAAAGTTGTTGCAATGAGACTGCCTTTATTTACATGGTTATGGTGTATATAGCCCTTTGGGGGGTAAATAAACGCATCAGAAGCACAAAAGATGGATCTGATATCATCGTATATGCACAGAAAAATATGTAATCACATGAACGCAATCCCAGGCATATTATGCGTAAATCAAAGATGTTTTGTGGTTTTTATGTCCAAAACAATTGTCACACTCGGCAGCAGATCATAAGTTTCCTGTATCATATACAATTGGAAGGATAATCAAAAAGAAAAAGGCTTACCTTCAGCTCCAAAAGTTGTGTTCTTGCTGAAGGGAACAGCTTTCAGTTTGAAGCGGTGTCCAGGTTGTGCCTGTAGATCCTCTTCGAGAGTAAATCCATTTTTCCTGATAAATTGGGAAAACCATACCCAAGTCTTCAGCATACCATGGCTGATCTTGTAATAATTTTTATAACTGGTTTAGTTGAAAAATTACAACGAAACAAAAATCGGTGAGAGAATAGAATTGGTGAAGCATGGAATGTATTTTACCTGATTATTCCCATGTTCATCGAAGCAACTATTTCCTCTTCTGGAGATAGCTCCAGTTCAAGTGTCCTACACATGATACCCAAACACCAGTCATTAAGACTTTCTGGAGACGACAAAGGAACCATGTAATATTGTGATGGCAAAAAGCTGAAACGTGTTATATTGTTCTTGATCCACCGTTACTAATACAGACTTTCTGGAGACGACAAAGGAACCATGTAATATTGTGATAGCAAAAAGCTGAAATGTGATATATTGTTCTTGATCCACCATTACTAATACACCCTTATACCTTAGAAAGGAACAAAGATTCCACAGATGGAAAACAAAGAAGGGATCAAACACTTATGCATGTTAGATAGCTACTTCTAGGAAAAGATAAATTGATGTAGAAATCTGTAAAGGTCATGAATATCACCAGAATTTCATTTAATTTCAATTTAGTAATTTAAAAATTGTAACAGGTCATCAGTTCATTACCGAAGTAAGGGTTGCTGATTCAAGATGGTTGATTGACATAGTCGCTCAAAATTGTACTTCTCGTCAGCAGCATGCTGAAAAAAATGAAGAAATGCTATGAGAAAATTCAAATTGTTTCACAAGAACACATTTGATTACAGAAAACTGGACATCTGCTTTTTTAACTCAAACTGTTAAGGGGATAGAAACTACAGACAGAGGAACAAAGAGTATTCCAATCCACAAAAAAGATACCTGATCAACTATGAATAAATCATTATCCAACTTTCCAATGATGAATCCAAGATTGAATTGCCCAATTACCTACACATAGACAAAATGGAAATAATGCCACCGAGACAATCAAAGATACCATTAACAAACTTGAGGAAGGAAAAAAGTAATTGTTCAATGAAGGACAACCTTCATATGACAAAAGTCTTGTTTTTTGAAAAGTCTTTCCAACTCAGTAATAGCTGCAGCTAGAGCTCCAGCTTTTCGCTCCTCATTGTCTGGTTGAGAAAGTTCCAGTGATGCAGCAGCATAGCTCCTGTGGCTGCATTAGAAACCGGGTAAGCTAATGTCTAGATGAATCACCAATTTCCTAAGTTGATCCTATTTCATACCTTTGGATCTTCATGACTCCAGAAAAACAGTTAGACCGTAACCTCAGCAACCTCTGCTGCCTCCTTGTCCTCAAGTCTCTCAAACTAAATTGCAGTTTGGAACATATCTTTTGCGAAGAAGACACTGAAGGATCTATGACTGAGTAATTGGATTGTATTGGAGGAGTTCTGATGATAGGATCGTCACATATTTCATCAAGAGATTTGCTAGGAGAAGCAACTGATGCCATACTAGTAAGAAGTAACGGTTTTTCCATCTGAGCAGGGTCCTGGATATTAAGTTAAAAAAAGGTTAAGAAAGGCAAAATTACAAGAAGTCCCAACACATTTACATGTTCCTCCAATCTTCCTATTACATTAATCTCCTTAAAGCATAAAAAGTTATTATCAAGATATTTGTTAACTTTAAAGAAAAAACTAAATGCAGAAAAGTTTATGGCACAAACCTCCTCAAGGTTTCCACCCTTGTTATTCCCACTTGAAGGGGGTGAATTCCCAAATTTATCATTATTTGTATCCACTCTGAGGTATTTGGATGGCTGTGCCTCGCTCACTTCACCAAAATCCTCAATCTGATGATGATTATCAGAAAATTCTCTATCCAAATAATGGTTGACAAAATTATTTTCTGTGGGTTGACAGTGAAGAGTTTGATTTCTTAAGACTGGAACTTCAGATAGTACTGCACTGGTACCTTCTTGCTTTCTCTTATTTATGGTTAAAAAATTATTAAGTGTTGACTGAAGTGAGCAGGAGTTACTAATAGTGTTTCTACCTCTATAGCTATCTAAATCAGTGACTTTAAAAGGAGGTGGAGCATTTTCCTCAGTTATATCAACCACATGAGTTTTGAGTTGTCTACTGTTACTCTTCAATAAATTATCAGTCTTCTTAATGTCATGCAATCTAAGAGTGAAGTCCTTCATCTTGAACTTTTCATCAATATCTGGGACAAATGTTCTGTCAATATGCAGGGAATGAGATCTATCTTCGCCAGTTTTAAGAGGACTACTGTCCTGCGGAATGTGCTCCTCCGTTTGAATATCACCAGAATCACTGTCACCAGCAGGTAGTTGCTTTGACAATAAACAAGACTTATCATGAGGAGAATATGACTGAGAATGATTTGTTGGGCCAGCACACTCGTCAAAATTGTTAACAGAGTAGCACGCATTACTTGAAGAATAAATCTGCTGCAAGCCCTCCCTTAGAGCTAGTAATATGGAGCTCTCATCAGAAAAAAATATTTTCCTTTTATCTGGAGTTACATTGACATCACATTCCTTGGTTGGAACAGTGAATTTCATGATGGCAATGGGATATTGCCGGGAGTTTGCCCCTTTATATAACTCGTTCACCAGCTTGCTGACTTTTGGCATGTCAACTGGTCGACCATTTACAAAGTAAAATTGTCTATCTCCCAAACTGCGACCACAACCCTGTCCAGACTTGGAAAGGAAGCCATCAACCTTACAACCATCTGACAACTGTATATACATAGGCTCTAAGCAGCTGAAGGTGCTCATGCCAAATACTGTTATGATGTTATCTTTTAGGGAATTACTACCTTGTGTTTTCAGAACAACAGATTTAGCACTTTTCCCAGCTGCATTGGTGCAGACTAATCGAACACCCTTGGCAATAAGAGCATATGCCTAAAATATGAAAATATATATATACGTCAATCATTTAAAACAATAACAGCTACAGTACATTCGCATGAACATTCAGCTTAGAAAACCAATTAAAACTACTGTACATTCCCATGAACATTCAGCTTAGAAAACCAATTAAAACTTCAGGTGCAAATTCACACAGAAATGATTCATTTTATTCATTAACGTCAATGAAAAGCAATCCATGCTTTAAAAGATGAAGCTATCAATAACAGTAAACGGAAAGAGGAAATAATATAAGAAGACATAACGTCACAGCATTATATAGTTTCATGCACTAGCACAGAAATTAGTGCTTTCATTTTCAACTACCTAATTGATACAAAAGCAATGAACTAATGACGGTGACCCTCAAAGTAGTAGGCAATATCAGATAATTAAGGTACGTTACAACCAACAGAGGAAAATGCTCACATTCAGCAAAGAGATCAGCTTCCCATATTCCTTGCGTATATTACGGCAAAATTCTTTGCTTCTGACAGGTAAATTAGAGAACAACTTCTTAACAGTAACAGTTGTGCCAACTTGACGTGCCGTCTTTCTCTCAGATGTTAACACTCCAGTATGATCATAACTCAGGTGTGTCGCTACCGACTCATTTATCGTCCTCGTTTCAACAGTCAGATCTCCCAATGCACAAAGCGAACTCAATGCTTCCCCTCTGAAGCCAAATGTGGCCAAAGACTGAAGATCATGAAAATCCGCCAGTTTTGAGGTGTGATGATTAAGTGCAAGGACCTGTAAAAATAAAGCAGACTTTGGAATTATATGCGAAATACAACCTCGAGAGAGAGAAAAAATGAAAACAGAAACAAACACCTTGAAATTGTTCGGAGAAATGCCGCAACCATTATCGATGACCTGGAACCACTCCTGGCCGTACTCTTTCAAAACGATCTCGATGGAAGTGGCTCCAGCGTCCAAGCTGTTCTCTACCAGCTCTTTCACCGCCGACGAGAGGTCCAAGATCACTTGGCCAGCGCATATTCTGTGAACCACGCCTTTGTTTATGGCTCTAATAGTCGGAGAATCAACGGGCTTCGTTTCTTCCATGCCACACTCTTTAATCGGAGGAATTGAACATTACTAATCAAACCCTAGAAATCAAACGAAACAATTTAGCCTGCCAAAATAAAGATAATTCAACAGGAACTTCCGGAATCGGGTGATTAACTAAGTGAATATGTAGAGATTTTGCCGCCAAAAAATGGGTAAAGAAGAGAGCCGCTCGGGCGATTTGGCTACTAGCATTCAACTAGACATGTCAATGTGCCGGCCTCTTTCATAATGGCCCATGGGCCGGGCCGCCAACGGGTTAATTGGCCCGTGGCTCCTACTATAGCCCGGCAGATCATAGACGAACCAGGTCAGGCTGGCCCGTTCATTTATTTTTAAAAGAAAAAATTCAAAACGACATCATTTTGATAAAAGAAGACGTCGTTTCGGGAAAATGAGTGACCCATCCAACCCAGGCTAAAAATACGCTGGATCGGACGAATCGGGTTGAAATTGCCATCCCTACATTCAACGTTCCGTGGGTTGAATAGCCAGCATACACTTACGGTTTAAACTGTATCCCGCTTCTCTTTTTTTAAATAAAAGAACAAATTAAATATCTTTACTTTATTGGTGTAATTTTAAACTTTAAATTTTATATAAAAATTAATATTTTAAAATTTTTTGATTGACTAATTATCAATATATTTAATTAATTATATTAATTCAATTTTTAAAATTACATATTGATGAAATTTATATCCTAAATTAAAAAATTAGGGTTTTAGGCTTTTAACACTCCCTTATATTCTCTGGTCTTATAGGCCTTAACTTCTCATTATGTCTCTCTTTCTGACCGTCTGTTGCTTGTTGCTTGTCGCTTGTTTTTCTCGTTGTGAGCCTTCGTCATATTTTTCTGGCAGTCACGATTGCTCTTGTTTCACCAAATTCACCTCTTTTTATTCTCTATTAGAAAGCATGCAAGTCAAAAACACATATTTTTTGTTTCCAATCGAGGAGACCCACGTTTGATGTTAGTGATTTGGCCCCATTTGATAATCAGCTGATTGCATTAGCTGTTAGCTGATAGCTGATTCTATCGGCGGATTGCATTAGCTGTTTGTTAAAGATGTTTGGTAAAATTAGTTATTTAGTATTAATTGTTTATGTGTAAAATGACTTATGAGGACATATCTTTAAAAAATTTATAAGGGTATGAATATTCTGATAGGAATTTAGATTTTAGATATTTAATTTTACAAAAATTAAGTTTATAATTCTAATAAAAAAACATAGAACATATAATAATAATAATAATAATAATAATAATAATAATAATAATAATAATAATAATAATAACAATAACAATAATAAAAGAACATATAATAAATAATATGTATTTTGTTGATGATAAAATCAGATTATTACAAAAAATAAAAACCAATTTTATAGTTTTCATAATTTATGAAAATTGGAAAATTTAAAATTAAAAACAAAAATAAAAACTCAAATAAATAGAATTTTTAATGAATTTGAAAACCAAAACCAAAAACTCAAAACCATAGTGAAAACAAAAATAAAAACATAAATCATAAATAAAAGACGCAAGAGTATCCTCTTTTGGAAGGAAAATCTAGTTGGACCAATGGACCAAAAGTTGAAACATCCACTATTAAGTATTCCCGTACAAGATTCTTTGTAGGTTTTTCTTCATTTCTTTTGGTGTAGTTTTCCTTTCACCTCAAGTCAGGAAAAATGAAATGAGACATGGACGTACGGGAGTAGCATGCATCTTCCGAGTCGTTGGGGTATTTTGGTATTTTGGGTTCGCTGCTCTACCCCAGCTTCTTGATTTTTGGCTGGTTGGGTTGAACCAGGCAACCCAACCAGCTAACCACCAAACAAATTTAACAACTGTTTGACTTAGTCAAACAGCTGATTTTGGTCAATCAGCCAATTTTTAGCTAATCAACTATCATCCAAACAAGGCCTTTGCGATGATGGCTACTTTGTTAGAGATTTTGACAAAGCAAGAAAGAAAATTGGAAGCAAAATCGATACTTTATTATAATAGTTTAGAGACTTTAAATAGGCAGTACAAGCCACGTATGAATATTAACTATTTGAGATAAAAGATAATTCTTGGCCTAAAAACTCTTAAAAAATCTCAACTACCTTGACTACTTCTTTCCTAACAGAAACGTGAGAATTATCTTTAATTCCAACACTCCCCCTTCATTCGAACGTTGAAACTCCCAATTGAGCACTGAACTCTTCGTGTTTTGCTTGTGACAAACTATTGGTCAATGAATCTGCAATCTATTCGTCGGTTCGATAATTATCTAGCTGAATTTCTTCTTTGGCAATCAACTGCCTTATGAAATGATGCTTGATTTCAATGTGTTTTGTTCTGTTATGGTGCACTAGATTCTTTGTTAACATCACTGTTGACTTGTTATTGCATTTTATACTGGTAGCTTTGGTCTACTCTTGCCCCAAGTCACTAAGAATCCTTCTCAATCATACCGCCTGACAACTTGCTATGGTAGCTGCCACATACTCAACTTCTATCGAAGATAAGGCCATTGTGGCCTGTTTCTTCGAGCTCCAGAATATGGCAACGGTGCCAAGGACAAAACAGTTACCAAATTTACTTCTCCTATCTTCCACAGAATCGACTTAATCGCTGTCGGTGAATTCTTTAAGGCTGAAGCCCTCTGTCTTACAAAACCAAATTTCATAGTTCTTAGTTTCTGCCAAGTAATGTAGAATTCTCTTTGCGGCTCCAAAATGATGACTCCTTGGACTATGCATAAATCGAGATAAGATAACAAAAGAAATGAGTAAGATAAATTAATCTTCCAACCAAAATTCTTATAGTCTCTTGGTTCTATCAATCTCATGTTATCATCTGACTTCAATTTCTTATTGATATTCATTGGCGTTGCAACAGTCTTGTACCCCTGCATATTGAATTTCTTCAGTGTGTCCTCTACATATTTCCTTGCGACATGAATATTTCTTCATGAGTTTGAATGATTTTCATTCCCAAAAAACATTGCAATTCTCCCAAATCAGTCATATCAAACATCTTTTTCATTGATGCTTAAAATTCACATATAAGCTACAACGACGAGCTAGTATAGATAATATCGTCAACATAAAGACTCACGATGAGTAAGTCATTTGTACCTTGTCTTTTTACATAAAGAGTTGGCTCATGAGGACTCCTTTTAAACCCATTATTGTGGAAGAACTCGTCGACCTTACTATACCAAGTATGTGGTGTTTGTTTAAGCCTGTAAAGAGCTTTTTGTAAATGAAGTACCTTGTCTTCCTCAGTCTTACTTTCAAAACCTGGTTGCTGGCTTACATATACCTCCTCCTTTAATTATCCATTTAGAAAAAACATATTTAATATTTAACTGGTATACCTTTCATTGCTTTTGAGCTGCTACCGCTAAAATTATTCGCACAGTGTCAAAACGTGCTATTAGAGAGAATGTTTCTTCGCAGTCGATTCTCAGTTGCTGCGAAAACCTCTGAACACCAGCATATCTTTATGTTTTTGAACACTTTTGTTTGCCAAATACTTTGTCTTGAAAATCTACTTTAAACCGATGACATTTTTACCTTTTGGAAGATCAGTTAACTCCCACGTATGATTGTGTTGTATGGACAGTAGTTCATCTTCTATTGCATCTCTCCATTCTTGCTTTTCCATAGCTTCTTCCACTATTATTGGATCCCTAGCAAATAAAACCAATGGCGAAGTAGCCTCTTCCTTAATTTCAAATCGACAAGGAATTCTCCCACACTCACTTCTGCGTAGCTGAGCTAACCCTATTAGAAATGATCTTTTAGGAAGGGACTCTTCGGATGAAGAGGATGATTTTTTTTTTGGAGTTGAAATTTATGATCCTTCCAGATCATCTTCTTCATTCTCCACTTATTCAAAGATAGTTTATTCTTCTTTAGTCTCAACTTAAGGAGTTTGGCTACTATCTTTGGCTTCCCAATCCCAACTAGCCTACTCATCAATTACGACATTGCGACTAATGATAATCTTCCTACTTAAGGGATCATACAACCAATAAGCCTTTGAATAAGTGCATAGCCAATAAATATATGTTTTTGTAACTTCCCATCTAGTTTATGTCATTCAGTTGTAAGCAAGACATAATAGATGCACCCAAACACTCATAGATGACTTACCGAGGGCTTGCTTCCACTCCATGCTTAATAGGGAGTTTGATTCTATATTGCTTTAGTCGGTGAAATATTTAAAAGGTGTACAGCAGTAGCAACTTCTTCGGCCTAAAAAGAATCTGGCATTCCTTTTTGCTTAAGCATGGATCGAGCCATCTCCACGACGGTTCAATTCTTGTGTTCAGCTACACCATTATGCTTGGGAGTGTATGGGGCTGTGGTTGCCTCTTTATTCCCTATTCATTACAGAAAGCATCAAAATCTTTTGAAGTGAACTCACCTCCACAATCAATATAAAGCACTTTTATAACTTTTCCACATGTGTCTTGAATTTCCTGAAACACTCAAAACTTTCTGATTTGTGCTTCAAGAAATATACCCAACTCATCTTGCTAAAATCATCAATAAATAGGAGGAAATATTTGCTGCCAGTTAACAATTCTGTCCTCATGGGACCACATAGATCAGCATGGATAAGTTCCAGAATATCTTCAGCTCTCTTTGATTTTCATATCAAAAAGGATTGCTTTGTTTATTTTCCGACCATGCATCCTTCACAGACCGTCTCCAATGGCTTAATAGTGGGAAGATTACTCACCATTTGTTTGTTCTTTAGTAGTTGCAGCCCTATAATGTTCAGATGGCCATATCATTAATGTCATAATTCACTTTCTTTAAGAGTCTAACTCACTATGGTTGTTTTTGTTCTTTCAGTAAATTCAAGAGCAAACATACGATTTGATGACATATGAGCACAATCAAGAATTTTATTAGTGTTTTTGTGTGTCACCGTGCATTTACCATCATCAAATACCACCACATAACCAGATTCAATCAATTGACTGACGATCAACAAGTTGTGTGCTAGACAAGGAGCGAAATGCCATATTCAATCAATTGATCGATGCTTAACAAGTTGTGTGCTAGACAAGGAGCGAAATGAACATCCTTAATGAATTTGTTTTGGTTACTTACTGAGATCTCAGCTGTCTGTCCCTTTGCCTTCAATTTGCTGTTGTTTATCATCTCCAAACCGCACTTATGATTTGAAAGCCTCATCGAGCCTTTTAAACTTTGAATGATCTCTAGTCATATGATGAGAACAACCACTATCTATGTATCAGATGTTGTTCTTTTCCTCCTTTACTGTAGTTATTGTCATAAACAAGAAGTTATCTTCATCTTCTTCAGCATAATTCGCCTCTTCTAGTTTGGACCAACAATACTTGTCAGACTGCCCATATTTGTTACAGTATGAGCATTTAAGTGTACTGTTTTTGCCTCGACCCCTTCCTTAGTAGCCTTCTCAACCTCTTCCTCTTGCATACTGATTTGAGGATTCAGGCTCCCCCTCGATTTGAAAAGCCCTTTTTTCTTCCTTTCCATTCGATCGATTGATTCATGCCTCGTAAGCTTGAAGTGATTCCATCAACTCATCAAACGAAAAAGTGGATAGATCCTTTGATTCAACGATCGCATCCACCATATGATCGAACTTGGATGGCAAGCTTCTTACTTTAGCAACCACTGTTTTGTCTAATATTTGATCTTCATAAGATCTCATTTATCCTACAACAGATAAAACTCTTGCCAAAAATCAAGCACAGTTTCGTTATTTTTCATGAAGGAAATTTTAAAATCACACCTTAATGAATGTAATTTGATAGCGATTACCTTGAAAGAACCCTGATATTCAATTTGAGTATGGTCCATACTTGTTTGGTTGTGGTAGCTGCTGCTATCCTTGAAAAAATCGACTCATCTACTGCTGTTTTGGTGTCTCGCTTCTGATGCTCTTTGTTATAAGTCTCATCTTCTTCGTTTTCTTCATAACCTATTTCGACATAGTTCCAGAAATCTTGGGATCGAAATAATGTCTTCATCTTGATGCTCCAAAATTCGTACGAGTCTCCTTTGAAAAGTGAAATTTGTGGCTGAGAAACATTAACACCCGCATTAGCAACCATACTTGTGTGTGAAATTGACTTGAAATAATTCCTAGTTCTGAAAGAAACTGGCTTTGATATCAATTTTATTAAAGATTTTGACAAAGCAAGAAAGAAAATTGGAAGTAAAATCGATACTTTATTGGAATAATTTAGAGGCTTTAAATAGGCAGTATAAGCTACGTATAAATCTTAACTACTTGAGATAAAAGATAATTCTTGTCTTAACTACTTGAGATAAAAGATAATTCTTAGCCTAAAAATCTCAACTACTTTGAATACTTCTATCCTAACAGAAACGTCAGAATTATCCTTAATTCCAACATGCTTGTAGTTATTGGGGTTTGGCTTTCCTAATTTAAGATTTGCATTTCTGCTGTAAAATTTTGTTCTGAATCTAGACATCCAAGTTTGTTGTTTTGTCCCTTTTCAAATTACAATTATTGTTCTGTTCCTCTAAAGTTAAATATTTGACTTTTTTTCGATTTTTGGACATTAAAACTTTTTCGCGCTCAGTTTAATCGTTCAAAGAGTGGAAACTTCATATAAGTCTAGTTGGTTTGACTATTAAATAATTGTCAAGGACTATTTTTTGATCCTAATCATTGATAATGTTCTTAGGATAAGCTTAAGATTACTATATTGATTGCTTCCATGGGCATGAAGGGCAAAAGACTCAGGTGATTTGAGACATAAATTTGATAGAAATCATAGGTCAAAGAGATTGACATTATCTCATTTTGGCCCTAATATGACCTAATTGTACTTTGAATTTATCAAAATTTACTTTAGTTTGAATCATATAGTCAGAATGAATCAATTTTGGGTTAAATTCAAATTAAAAATAAAAATAGGGTTGCACTAGGATTATAGGCAGCTTAAATTCGTTCCGACCCACTGTCCATTCTAAGTATTTTTACACATAATATTAATAATATTAATGCATCAAGCCAAGTGCAAAGAAGTGGGCAGAGAGTAAAGAGGGAGGATGACTAGGGAGGGGATAAAGAATTGACATAAAAGAGAGATATAGAGGTGACGATGATGGTTTGATAAGTAGTGATGATAAGAAGAGTAGGAAGAGGCTAAAGGGAGAGCAACTTTCAAAATTGTTAGAGTAAGAGGTGGAGGACGATGAATTAGGGTTTGGAAGATTAGGTATAATTTTTGTTTCTTTTTTTTAAAAAAATAGTCATTCAATTTTTAAAATGTTTATTTTTAAACTAGTATTAACGTATTTCAAGTACTATTCGGTACTCGTTGATATTAAAAATCAAAACAGTATTATTGTATTTCATACCTTTTTCTAATCAGTACGATCATGCAAGATTAATGCTGGAGCAGTTAGGGAGGCTCTGTCAAAGGCAAAATTTTCAGATCATGAGATCTTTGTATTTTTGGTGATTTAAGGCTATTTTTGGAACAAAAATAAGTGAAAAAAACTCTAGAAAGAGCCCAAGAAGGATTAAGAAGTATTTAAGGCAAAGAGAAACACCAAAAAAAGGAAACTGAAATATCTGATGAGGAGATCAAAGAAATTTTTTTTCCAGAAGAACAACCTGTAAAATTTTCCAACTCAAGGACAAGAAGAAAAATACATCCAAAATTCAATCTTCTACTCTTTCCTTTTCTTTCATTGTTCTGGAATGTTGATTACGAACAATTGTGAATATATTTTAGCTATGAATTGCTAAATTTGCTTTAGGAATTATTCTTGAATTGTTTTGTTAAAATTTTATGTTTTTGATTAAATAGAAACATACTTTGTGGTGTTTAATGTTTTAATCTTTGAATTGAATTTAGAGATTAGGTTGAAATATTTATGTTATGTTGTACATCTAGAGCTGGGACCATATTAGACCTATAAACATCATATTAATAAGCAACTGAAGAGAGATCTTAATTGTTTATTAGTTACCCATAGTATAGCTTCAAATCCAATTGGATAGTTAACAAAATTTTTAAGAGATCAAGAGGTCACAATTCAATTCTTGTATATATTTTAATTGAGATTACTTGGTTAGATCTTGAGAGATGATAATCATAACTATAAGGATAGAAGTAATTCCTAAATTGTTATCATTATTATATTGTTTATCTTAAATAAATTGTTACAAAAATTGTTAGGTGTCTGATAACAATCTTCGTGGAAATGATATTGTTTATACTATAAAGATACAACCCGTATGCTTACAGTATAGATAGATTTAGGGAAAAAATCAAACAAACAAGTTTTTGGTATCATAACCGAGGCTCGTAAATTTAGAATCTATCTCAATTTAAGTTACTTTGCTTTAAGGAATTTAACACTTTTCTTGTGTAATTGTAGTTGTATAAACATAAGAACAATAAGGAGTTATAGCAAACTCATGGATACATAAGTTTTTGACATTACCAAGCAATAGAGGAAAATTTGAAAAGTAAGACACCAAGAAGCTATAAAAAGATCAATTCCAAAAGAAGGGAACCAAGGAGGACAACAAAGAACCCTCATAAACTTTAAGAGGTTGAGGTTTAATGCTAATCAATAAGGGATTGCTAGACCATCGGTAAATAATTTTGAAATTAAACCAACTTTACTGAACATTCTGCAAACCAATATCCAGTTTTATAAATTAGCCAGTAAGATCCCAATGCTCATTTGTCCAATTTCTTGGAGATATGTGATATATTTAAATAGATGAGTTATCAAAGGATACAACAAAGATGAGTTATTTCCATTAACACTTAAAGATCGAATCAAGGATTCCATTCGGCTCGGCTTTGAAACAATTCATTGCATGATTGAATTCTCTTAACCCAAAAAACATGACGACATGGAAGCAATTGGTACGAACCTTTTTGGCTAAGTGCTTCTCCTTAATGAAGATTATAAGGATCACTAATGAGATAACAAATTTTCAGAGAAGTGAAGGGGAATCATTGTACGAACTGTGGGAAAGATTTAAGGAGTTACAAAGGAACTACCCTCACCATAACTTACCCAAAGAGTTCCTATTACAAACCTTCTATAGTGGAGTAAATCTACCCACAAGAGATACTATTGACACAATAGTTGGTGGTTTATTGATGAGGACGATAGTAGATGTTACACATGATTTATTAGAGAAGATGATAAATAATAGTTGTCTATGAATGGAGAGGAGCAAACAACAACCAATCTTCAAAGATCAGAAGGGAGTGTTTGTTGTTGGTTTAGTGA
>JANQAP020000097.1:2363673-2380558 GCA_026874005.2 Erythroxylum coriaceum
AGTGTGTCATGAGTTTTATGTGACAAGAAGATACCACTCAAGCTTAAAGTTAAATTATATTGTTTAGCAATTAGGCTGACCATGCTATATAAGATGGAGTGTTGACCCATCAAACATATGTATAGTCATAAGTTAATAGTGATTGAGATAAAGATGCTTCATTGAATGTGCACTCTTACTAGAAGAGATAAGATCAATAATATACTGGTAAGAGACAACTTAAAGGTGATTAATATTCATGAAAAATTAAGAGAAACAAGGATTAGGTGGTTCAAACATATTAAGAAAAGACATCTTGACGCTTCAGTGAGAAAATAAGAGAAGATTGTACTTGGAGACTGTAAGAGGAAAAAAGGAAGACGTAAGAAGAATTAAGGAGAGGTGATCAAGAATGCTATGTTGGAACTTATCGAGAACATGACTTTCAATAGAAAACTTTAGCGTACTAGAATACAGGTAAAGGATCTCACATAAAGAGGACATTCTTTTTTTTATAGGTCTTTTAAACGTTCACTTTTGAGTCTTATGTCTTGTATTTAACCTAAACATTTAATACGTTGTACTTCCCTCTTAATTATTTGGCCTAAACATTTCCTTACCTAGTCTAAATATTTTCTTGTAATGATTTGTTTGATTTATTTATTTACTTTTCTTGTTTTTTGTGTTTTTTATTTACTTATTTTATCTTTTATTTTTATTTTTTACCTTGTTCTATATTTATTGTAACATTTATTTCGTTTTTATTTTTTATTTTTATTTATACATATATTTTTTTTTATTATTATTATTATTATCTTCTTTTATGTCTAGTTTATTTTTTATTATATATATATATATTACTTTTTGTAGATCTATTAGAAATAACCTCTCTACAAGTTAATAATAAAGATGTGTATTATTGGACCTCTTCATACTTTGCATACCAACAAGACTTTCCCTGAATTATTGTTGTTGTTGTTATAATAAATTGTTAGATATATATTAAATAAATAAATCAAGAATTGAATTAATATTGAGATGAACTAGAATTATTTACCCCTTTAATACATATCTTGGGCAAGCACTGTCACTGATGGTTGCAGTTTGGCACGTGTTCAGTAGACGGTGAAGTTAGAAATGAAATTAATTATATTTTATTTGAATACGTTGCAATTAAGTTATCTGTCATAAGATATTTTTTAATAAAAAACAAATAAGTTGATATTTCACAAAATATAAACATCAAAAGGCCTAAAGCCCAGTTGCTTCATATTTGATAAACCCATGCGGCTCAACTACTGAAGGCTTAAATAACACATTACCTTATCTCTTCCTTTGCTTCTCCGTCTCTCTTTCTCTCCCTCTTTCGCTCTGTTCACAAGCTTTTGGTATCAGAAACCCAATCCAATTGCCAACTTCTCTGAGCCAATCAAACCCGAACAAAACCCTAGTAGTATTTCAATTCCCGCTGTAGTTATATTCTTGCTCGATAATATCAACTGCTTTGTTGTTTAAAGACCGGAACTTTGATATCAATGGACTACTCCATGGCCCCTGCATCAGAAGCTGCTATGAATCTCTCAGGTTCTCCTAATTCTTCTTCTCTTTATCCTTCTAGTGATCCAGTTGTTGATAATTCTGTAAAAATCCATGGTTTTGAGGTTGATGATAGTAAGAATAAAGCGAGTCGTGGTAGTAGCGACGGTGCGTTTGTGAGTGGTGAGAAGGAGTTTGAAGCGGCGTCGGAGATGCCAGTTGTTCAGGGAAAACCCAATGGAGGGGGTGAAAAAGATACCCCTTTCTATGATACTGTGGAGTTTTCGGTACCAAAGAGTGAGGATCACTTGTTGAAAGTAGGCGACGTAGGGAATGATGACGACAAAGTTGTGGGAGCGTTGAAGGATGCAGCTCTGAATGTGGATGGATTGGTTGTTGATCAGGGTACGGGAATAAAGGTTGTTGGGGCTGCAAGTTCTGTTGAGAAAAATGGAACCTTGGTTGTGCCTAGTGAACAAGAGGTGGTTCAGAAGGAAGTGAAGGAGATAGCAGACAATAGTCCGAGTGAATTGGTGCCAGAGAAGTTGACTGGAGATAAGAAAGTGTTAAAGGATGGAGAGGCTGTTGATGGTCCGGTGGTAGTCACAGCGAATAAAGTTGTGCGTAGCGAAGGTGGAAATTTGGAGTCTAAGACTTTAGAACCAGGAAGTGATGAGCTGGTTGAGACCAAAGGTGTGAAATTGATCAGTGGGGGAGATTCAGTTGTAGAGGCTGTTCATATTGATTTATTGGGCTCAGGAGCTGGCGTTGTCGGAGATGTGGAGGAAAGTAAGGATGTTGAAAGTAAAGGAGAGGCAGCTTCCATTGATGAGAATGTTGCTGTGGACAATGGTCTTGACAAGATTAGCCGTAATGCTAAAGTGGAATCCATTTTCAGTGCTGAATCCAAAATGGATGTAGTAACTGAGAATAAAGCTGCAGAAGTGGATCCCAGTGATGGGGTTGGTGCTCCACATGTGGAGCCTAATGGAGGAAATGGTTTCCCTGAAGTAGAACCTGATGGAATTTCTGGAAATGCGGGATATGATGTTGGAAATTCCTGGGGTATTTCAGAAATTCAAGTTGGCAGTGGTGAAGGTGGACATGTAGGTGCTACAGACAGAAAAGAGTATGTAGAGACAGAAGGCGAGCCAGAAACTGATACAGAATCAAAACAAATTGATCCTGCTATTAAGACTGTTCCGGCTGATGAAAAATTAGAGGGAGGGGATGGAGATGGTAATGAAACTTCTCAGGCTGTGGGAACATATGTTGCTCATGGTGGGGAACATTTGGAAGATGACCAAACCCAAGTGGATGCCGTACCTAGAGAGCTGGAAAATGAAGTCACTGATAAATCTGTCTTTCCTGAATATCGTGAAGATAAAATGGAAGATGAAGATGAAGGTGAAGAAAAGCATATTCCAGATGGAGATGGTGAAATTGAGGGCTCAGCTACAGATGGGGAAACTGAAGGCATGATATTTGGAAGCTCTGAAGCTGCCAAAAAATTATTGGAGGAGTTGGAGCGGGGATCAGGTTCTTACTCTGGTGGCGATAGTTCTCATGATCAATCGCAAAGATTTGATGGCCAAATTGTCACAGATTCAGATGAGGAGGCTGACACCGATGACGAAGGGGATGGAAAGGAGCCATTTGATTCTGCTGCCTTGGCCGCTCTATTGAAAGCGGCAACAGGTGCAGGGTCAGATGGTGGAACAATCACTGTAACATCTCAAGATGGGTCAAGGCTTTTCTCTGTTGAGCGGCCAGCAGGCTTGGGATCATCACTTCGATCTGTGAAACCGGCCCCACGTTCAAATCGGCCCAATCTTTTCTCTCCTTCTGTTGGAACACCTGGTGCTGATTCAGATACCAACCTGAGTGACGAAGAAAAGAAGAAATTGGAAAAGTTACAAGAGCTGAGGGTGAAATTTTTGAGGCTTGTTCACAGATTAGGTTATTCTCCAGAAGAAACAGTAGCAGCACAGGTTCTATACCGCTTGACTCTTCTTGCAGGAAGGCAAACAAATCAACTGTTTAGCCTCGATGTGGCAAAGACAAAAGCTTTGCAACTCGAGGCAGAAGGCAATGATGATTTGGATTTTTCCTTGAACTTATTAGTCCTTGGAAAGACAGGAGTGGGTAAGAGTGCTACCATAAATTCTATTTTTGGTGAGGAAAAGACACCTGTCCATGCATTTGGTCTTGCCACTACTTCCATTAAGGAAATCAATGGCACAGTGGATGGAGTTAAGATCAAGGTAATTGATGGCCCAGGTCTGAAGTGTTCTGGTTATGAGCAAGGCTTAAACCGGAAAGTCTTGTCTTCTGTAAAGAGATTTATAAAGAGTTGTCCCCCTGATATTGTTCTTTACGTTGATCGGCTTGACACTCAAACCAGGGATCTTAATGATCTGCCACTATTAAGATCTATTACTAGTAATCTTGGTTCTTCAATATGGCGAAATGCCATAGTCACTCTAACCCATGGTGCTTCTGCTCCTCCAGATGGTCCATCTGGCTCCCCGTTAAGTTATGAGGTGTTTGTTGCTCAACGTTCACATCTTGTTCAGCAATCTATTGGACAAGCTGTGGGAGATTTGCGCCTTATGAATCCAAGTTTGATGAATCCTGTATCTCTTGTAGAGAATCATCCTTCTTGCCGCAAGAATAGAGATGGTCAAAAAGTACTCCCTAATGGTCAAACTTGGAGATCTCAGTTGCTGTTGTTGTGCTACTCTATGAAGATTTTATCTGAAGCAAGCTCTTTATCAAAACCACAAGATGCTTTTGACCACAGGAAACTTTTTGGCTTCCGTACTCGTTCACCACCTCTTCCATACCTGCTGTCTTGGCTGTTACAGTCTCGTACATATCCCAAGCTTGCCACTGATCAGGGGGCTGACAATGTTGACTCTGACATCGACTTGGGTGATTTGTCTGAATCTGATCAAGAAGAAGAGGAGGAGGAATACGACCAACTCCCACCATTCAAGCCTCTCAGGAAAGCACAAATTGCTAAACTTAGCAAGGAGCAGAGAAAAGCTTATTTTGAGGAATATGATTATCGCGTCAAGCTCCTCCAGAAAAAGCAATGGAGTGAAGAGTTGAGAAGAATGAGGGATATGAAAAGGAAAGGAAAGGCTGCTGCAGATGAACTTGGATACACTGGAGAAGATGCAGATCCAGAGAATGAAGGTCCAGCTGCTGTCCCAGTTCCGTTACCTGATATGGTTTTACCACTCTCATTCGACAGTGACAATCCAGCTTATAGGTACCGGTTCTTAGAACCAACTTCACAATTCTTGGCGAGGCCAGTTCTTGACAGCCATGGTTGGGACCATGATTGTGGGTATGATGGTGTAAACGTAGAACAAAGCTTAGCTGTGGCAAATCAATTTCCAGCTGCGATTACTGTCCAAGTAACCAAGGATAAGAAGGAGTTTAACATCCATTTGGAGTCTTCAATTTCCGCCAAACATGGGGAGAATGGATCAAGTATGGCTGGCTTTGACATCCAGAATGTTGGCAAGCAGCTTGCTTATATTGTCAGAGGTGAGACTAAGTTCAAAAATTTAAAAAAAAACAAGACTTCAGCTGGGATTTCTGTTACATTTTTGGGTGAAAACGTGGCGACTGGTGTCAAGCTTGAGGATCAAATTGCACTAGGAAAGCGTCTGGTGTTGGTTGGTAGCACTGGAACTGTGCGGTCTAAGGGTGATTCAGCTTATGGAGCCAACTTGGAAGTGCGCTTGAGGGAAGCAGATTATCCAATTGGCCAGGACCAGTCCTCCTTGGGCTTGTCTTTAGTGAAATGGAGAGGCGATCTTGCACTTGGAGCCAACCTTCAATCCCAGTTTTCTGTTGGCCGGAGTTCAAAGATAGCAGTTCGTGCAGGATTGAACAACAAGATGAGTGGACAAATCACCGTCAGGACAAGCAGTTCAGACCAACTTCAGCTTGCACTTATTAGCCTTCTTCCAATCGCAATGACAATTTATAAGCGCATTTGGCCTGGGGCTAATGAGAACTATTCTATGTATTAGTTAGTTACTGTTTTCATTTTTCGTTGATGAATTGCTGATTAGGGTAATAGAGTAGTAGATATCTCGAGCGTAATTGATGTTTCCAATAAATCTGAATTTTGTTTCACGTAGAATTTATGTATTCGTATGCGGTTCAATTTGAAGAACTGTTTCATCTATGAGATGGGTTCGTGAGGGAAATGCTATAAGATTTCATTGCTCGTTTTGGTGTTTTGCTTTCCGAAAGTAAGTTGATGTATCTAAAGTTCTCTATCGGCATTAGCCTTTGCTCATATGGTTTCTGTGTTCTGGGTCAAATAGAAGACTTGTGGTTTCTACTATAGGAACCAACACAAGCCTGATTCACACGTCTCCGACCAGTTTACAGGACTTAGGAGTTGGTGCTGACAAACAGAAGTTAAGATCCATCCATCATAATTCTGCAATACCCCATCCATCCTGTTCAAACGCATCCACCAACACTACTAATCTGGTAATGAAATTTATAAATGTTTATACAACTTCCTGATTCACACGCTCATCAAATCTGAACTGGCCTTAAACTGTTTCTTTCATCCCTATCCCTTCAACTTCCTGGATCTATTCTATACCAAGGCTTGAACTAAAACCGTCTGACATGCTTTCCCAGTAATGCACTTATTAATTCGTGTCTGGCCTTACTGTTTCTTTCATCCCTATCCCTTCAACTTCCTGGACTCTATACCAAGGCTTGAACTAAAACCGTCTGACATACTTTCCCAGTAATGCATTTATTAAATTATGTCATCTCCATAACATTCATCTTCTCCAATCTCAATCAAAACATTTCCCACTCATTGAGAGTGTTGCATACAAGAAAATCTACTCCTTTAGATGGCTGAATGAACATAATACTTGAATAGCTAACTAGCAGTCAAAATACATTGAAACACTTGACAAATTGTTTGTCAAAAGGGAGAAGGAAAATATACTTGCATTATAGAAAGTTTGTCCCGCAAACAAATAACTAAAGGAACATGAATAAACAGATTACAATTGCTCTTAAAAGTTGCCAGAGAATAAGCAAGGACTAGTACTGGAGATCTTTAGGTTGCTGGAGTGGTTTTGACTTAAATGCACCCCAATTTCAATTGTACAATGATGTGAATTCAATGTAGTAGCATAAGCTTTGCAATAGGAAAAAGTGAAGTATTCTTTGAATGCAGAAAATAAAATGTGCAGTGAACTGAGTGTATAGTGTTGTATAGACCTTTTAACTAGGAGACAAAAATTCCCCAAATAGCTCTAAGATTAACATGCAAGATAAAAATACGAAACAAGTAGTCAGAATTTTCCACTATGGTATTTTTTTCAAGTACACAAACATGCAAAGCTTGTATTCTGAAACTATTGATTGAATAAGAGTAAAAATCAATGCAACATTGCCTTGTTCATTGAGAAAACACAACTCAACTAGAATCAACACAACGAAGTCACGAGGCAGTTATTTCTAGCTTCACAACATTAATTGAAGTTCATGATACACGAGAGTTCCAGCTTCATTGCAAACTGCTATAGCTTCATGTCAACCAGTGTGATAAAGAAATTATATAAAAGAATTTTTAGAACTGACTTAAGTGCAAACAAAAATGATGTCTATTTCTTTTTAAATCTTACAACATTATGATTTTAACATCAATAAGAACAAAATTATATTCTGTCAACAGCTAACGCAAGATACAAACAGCAACTGCACAGAATATATGAGACATTCTGTATTACAACATAGTGGCATAAGAGAGATCAAGGTAGCTCAACTGGGCAACTATGAGGATGATACCTTAACAGCTTTAAAAGCTGGATGAAGCAAACCAAGTTCATCTTTAACCTCAAGTGGATTATCTGTCTCGTTTCGAACTCTCTTTACTCTTCTACTAGCCAGTGATTTGTGTGTGAACCCATACATCTGAAGTATCTGATTGTCCCCAAAGTTAAATGCTCGATCCATTTGCTTCAAACATCTCTCGACCGAGTAGTCTCCAAACTTACCACAGGGCTTGCAACCCACAAAGTGAGTAACCAACGGCCATCTGTGATCACCCAACCCAGGATGATAGCTCTCAATCATCTCTTCATATCTGTCAACCAAAATCCCCCAGTAACCATGCAAGTAATATGCACTCTCCAGATATACCTTTTCACCCCACTTGTCCCTCTGCGTGGCCAGTAAATAGACCATAGCCGACTGATCATCAGCTTCAAAGACAGGTCTACCCTTAAGCTCTCTAGTCAGAACCTTACCAGCCTCATCTCTGATCTTCCCCTTGGGTCCCATGGGAGCCCAAGCATCAAGAATATCCAATGCCCACTGACCATTCCTCAACAAAAAGCTTCCAGTATTCAATCCAATCCAATTCTTGTCATCATAAACCATCTCATTCCACCCATGCATCACAAAGTTGTAATCTTTATACCTTTCCCATGGCAATTCAAATGCCATGTCAGTAAACATAGCATCACTATCCATCCACCACAGGAACTCCACTTCAGGATGTGATAACAGAAGCTTCCTTACCAACGGCAGCTTGGACCAAAACCCCGCCATTTCCGCATCAAGAAGAGCCATATTGTAGAAAATCTCAATCCCATGTAACCTGCAGTAATCAATCTTGTTCTTAATGGACTTTAATAGATAATGATCGCCCACAGGGTTCTCGCACGGTTTTGGCGATGATCCAGTAACCAACAAAACCCGAGGCTTATTGGGTCCGATAAAATTAGGAAAATCCTGATTTTTCTTAAGCCATTCGGATCTCTGCTCGTCCCAATCAGAAATTTTGGGACCCAAAGTGTAAGGCTTATTGGGATCAGGTTTATCGTCCTCTCCTTCGTCTACCAATATCTTGTTGAAGTCAAACTTGTTGTAATTGTTGGAATTATCACTGCCGCCGCCGCTCTCGCCTTCAGACGAAGACGTCGTCGTAGTTTGAACCTCCTCAAGCACGCGACGCGGCTCTACGCGCTTGCGCATGTAAAAATGGTCCCGAAACTCATTGAAGTCTTGCTGTGGAGTCCCGAACTTTCCAGCTCCGATTGTACCGCGTAGGACGACCACCGTGAGAACGAGGCAGAGGATAGTAACCTTAGCGTGCTTTAGAGCTCTCTGCATCTTTCGATTTACCTGAGGACCCAAACAATCGTCCATAATTCAGATCCGTCTACTCTTCAAATGGTAGTTGATGCTCAGAGTCCGGAAACCCAATGATTCAGAAATGCTCGTAGTCTGGCGCAGAGAGTTTGCATTGAAGCGTGTAGTTTAGTTCCAATATAAAGTGAGTCTTTTCATCTTTTCTCTCTTTCACTTCCCAGAGTTTTGCACTTTTGGGCTTCTTAGGTCTTACTTTAACCCAAACCCGAGAACAAGGTTCGATTCCGACATGACACGCCGGTTAAAACCTTACAAGCATTGTCGGTGGGGAAGTGGGAACCATTATGGCATATACTGTCTGTCAGTCTTTTCTCGTTATATATATAAAATAAAAGCAAAAATTTGTTTTAATTTTATTGACGCGTCGTACTAAACAGATGATATCCGCTTCACAACACAGCTATTGCTTCACTGTCATGTGTTTTTGTAAATCCCCAAAAACGGCACGCATAAGTCATTACCATTCGAAATTATTGTATTTGTCGACGTGACGAACTGACGTGAGTATATTTATTAATTTATTTTTTCACCGATGCTAAGCTTTGTCCATGTGCGAGGTATCTATGCTCGTGTTGACCTTTTGCGTCGGCAATTTCGTTCTGTCGGATAAGTCAAATAATGCTGTTCAAGAAGTTTGCAGGTTAATCCGGATCCACTCCTGAGATGTTTACAAAAATGTAAATAAATTCTTAATATTGTTTTATTTATAAGTTAATATTTAATATAAAAATCATATATTTATACAAAATCTAATAACCATGTCATAATTAATAATGTTTTTCAATAAAGTTATACTTATATTTAAAAAACTTCTTATAAAATACATTATTAAATTTTATTTTGAGGTTATGTAAACTACAAAAACAAATTTCTGCACAGGAAAAAGCTTTATATCATTAACGATAAATTGAATAACATTTTTTGTGTAGATTAATGTATCAATGAAATACTTCAACATTTTAATATTTTCGAAATTGTTTTATTTACAACATTTTAATATTTTGTCAATATTATTAATTTATTATACTCTGTTCTTTGGTGTCAACTTCGGAACGGAGGACATTGCATGTGAGGTTGCCATAAATACCATATCAAAATTTATATTAGATTTAATTCTACTACAGAATGATAATAGTATTATTTAATATCGGATATGTCTTGGATATTTTTTAAATATTACAAAATAGTCTCTAAATATTATAAAATTACAAAACAGTTCTTCAGTATATTATGTTATATAAATTTGGACTTGACTTCAATCATATTTCAAAAATCATAATAATATAAATTTGATATAATGAACATTTTTTTTTACTTTTATTAATGTTATTTTCACATATTTCTCATAAATTAAAATGAAAAAAGATTGTTTAACTCTCATATAAATATAAAAGTAAGAATAATGTAAAGTAAAAATATGCATTTATAATAAATGAACTTTATTTCAAATGTTAGTTTTACATATTTCAAAAGTTATAAGAATTTTTCACATGTATACAATAAAAACCAATACTAATCAAGAATGCTCCATTGTTCTTGATTAGTATTGGTTCAGAAAATCTTTGGTCAAAGTGGAATGATATTTTGAAAATAATTTTCAAATGTCATTAGTTGAATCAATTTCTAACGACAGAGAATTATTTTCAAAATATCATCAATTGAATCAATTGTTAATGGTAAAGAACTAATATAATTGAACTCAAATAAAGTAGATACTAATTCTATGTTCATTGTTTAATCGAAATATTGTATGGTAAAATGATTAAATTACACTAAAAAAAACATGTACGAAAAAGTTAATCAAAGTCACTTTGATATTCTTAAATATTTGAGTGGTCATGATGCATTGCTAAATGTTAATCATGATATATGGATATAAATTAATTAATTATAAAATTAAAGATGAATTAAATTAGTTAAATTTATTTAATCCAAAATACAATTTAGGATTGTAATTTATATCCATTACCCATATATTTAATATATTTAGGAACCTAATGGGTCATTTATAAAGAATGAATTAAAGAGAGAAAAAAGATATTTCGATCAAGTTGGATTTGATTATAAAGTTTAAGAAACTTTAGAATTAAAAATAATATATTTAATAAATAAGGATAAATATGATATATTAGATCTTATTTAACCTGATTGGTATTTAATTAGAATTAATTATAATTCTAATTAAAGTCTAAATGACATTCAAATTTTATTTTCATTAAATTATTAAAAGGTCAAAATCTTATCATTAATAGACTTAGGCTCTAAGGTAGCTAATTCTTTTGGCATAATCCTCTCTACAACAATTGTAAAGTTCTCTTAACATGTTCTTTAGATAATATTAGAGGCCGGATATATATGTGGGTAAGGTTATTGAGATGATCTAGTTTTATAAACAGTTCGAAGGAAATGACAAGAAAATGTTCAATATTCACAATAAGGTATGAATTACGATTCAAGTTTTATTATAATTTATATATTAACCACTGTAGAATTTAAGTGACCTTAACTTTTAGAAAATCAAATGAAAAAAGTTTCCTTATTTTGTTGCATGCAAAATCAAATCCTACCCTAATTTTCAATAGTAGTATCAAAACATCTTTAATTCTATAATTTGATTAAACTTGTTTGATGGTTATTGATTGTGATTTTAGTATTGAATTGTAAAAGCTTTGCAAATTAAATCTTATTATTAAAATATGAAAAGTTTATATTAAGATCACAAACCCTAAAGTTCTAAAATCAAATTAAATTTGATTATATGTGAAAAGTTCATAATAGAAACCTAAAATTCTAAAATCCTATATTAAATTTAGAATTTAAATTCATAATAAGATTAAAAAATATAAATTGTTTTAAATGTCAAATATTGGGTTTAGAACCTAGATCCTTCAAGCAAGGCCAAGGTGTTTAGAGATCCTTACAAACCTAACCCCTATATTATCGAATTAGATTTGATCAATATGAAAAATTTAAATTAACATGTTGTTACTATTTTTCCTTCTTATTGGAATTGGGTTATAGATGCCCATCTGAATTCTATCAATTGTTGAAATATGCGACAACAAGAAGTTCTTTGTTAGCGTGTGAAGGTTTCTTTGGTATTGTAGAACTCTTATCAGTAGCACCTATGTTGCCATATCCACCATTTCCACAATATGAGTCATGTTTGTCTTTGATCTTTAGGCAACGTGAGGTGTAATGTTTGATTGAACTTACAGGCAATGAATGCGACTGGAGAAGGAGACAATGGTGGTTGACAAGCAATTTGTAAATAAATGACAACTAAAGGCAGTGGGGGTGCTACATGTGACGCTCCCAAAATTCTTAAACCATAATTATCCAAATTGTTCCCAAAGAATAACATTAATAACCAAAATCCTCATTAGTTCCAAAAAAGGATTCAGTCACAAAAGTATTATATGCAACACAACTATCCAAACTACCACATTAAAAAATATATACAATAAAACAACTTTACTTAAATAATCTACTGTCCCTACCTAATCTTCACTCTATTAATCTTGTGCACTGAGGTTATCAGCAGTCTCTTTATCCCCCAAACAAAAGTGACAAGGCGTGAGCTCCCTATTCAATAAAGGTAACTGACCGTGCCCTTAAAATCAAATAACTTATTATATAAATAATAAAATAAAAATAATCAGGTGATTAAAACGTACATACAATACTAAGATACACAACCTTACTCAATCTATCCAAACAATTAATAAACATCCAAAATTTTATCAAAGTAATAATTAAGACTAATGTTATTTTATTAAGGCCATTTATGTTTTATCCTATAATTAACTGAATGGTCTAGGCCTGCTCAACCTAGTAGGCCTACATTTAATGGTCTGATGGCTCATCTCTACTCATCATAATCTCTCACCAATTGGAAACGTAATTAGATGTATAAAAATTGGCATAGGATACCACAAGTTCTTAATCTAATTTACTATCCCGGTACTACTCTAGTTCCTAACCATCGACACAGGATATCCCGGTACGACTCTGGTACAAGACAACCCCGGGACTCAGGATGCCTGGTACCTGCTCCATGGATAGATACCTAGCCATCGCTTGCTCATATCTAAACAACCTATCAATCTATGACCATCGAATGTAACATATCTTAGGCAAGCCACAAATTCACGATTTACACCATTTATTCACAATATATTATCAGCCAGTATCTATTTAATTAAAACAATTTTGCCAAATTAATAAGTGATACACCTCCTAATACGTAAGAAAATATAAAAGCGAAACACCTTGTCCTTTATTAATTATTTGTGAAATAAAATAAACACAATTCATATAATTTAGAAATTCGTAGATGTAATTGTTAATCATTATTTTAATTAGTGACTAATTCAAAATATCAATCACTATATAATAATTTATTAATAACAAAAATACTATTATAAGAGTACAGTCTAAGGTTATCCTTATCTTAATTTTGGACTCAACTAATTGATAGTTCAATTTATTCCTTAATCATACCTTCAGACCTAGACATCACAAAGTTCTATTAGACTAATTTAAGAAAAATTTTCAACTCAAGTTCACTTAATAATCCAACATTATTCCCTTTTCCACTTTATTCTTAATTATTAAAAAAATCCTTACTAAGTTAACCACCATAATTACTAAAGTACTATTAACTGTTAAAAGTCCCATTTTACGCCATTTATTTCTATTAATACAAAAATACCATTCTTGGAAGTAAAATCCAGTTTTACCCTTAACTTTTTTCATTTCCTATTTTACCCCTTAATACAACTTAAAATTTTAAAAAATTGCCATCCTCTTCTCCTACCTCCTCTTCTTTTCTCATTTTCCAGCCACCTTTTCTCCATTTTTTTCTCTTTCTATGACTTCAATTTATTGTCCCACACAATCACAACATACAATCCAACTATAAACAAGTGTAGGATGACTAAAAATCATAATAAAAGGCATATAATAATTGCTCAAATTTTACCTATGTGCTAAGGGATTTTGGGGTTATTAACCTCTATAATTTTCTCACAATTTGCTATAAAACAAAAAAAAAGAGGGAACACATGAGAAAAGTTTCATATGCAGGAGAAAGATGGTACATTTACACACTTACCAGCTGGAAAAATGGAGAGAAAAACGAAGAAGACTTGATTTTTGTTGGTATCTAATATTTCCCGCATCTGTCTACTATTTATACTAATAGTTTATAGGCTAAGTTAGTTGTTAAGGCTGGGCTGCTGGTTTGATTAGCTAAGATTGGGCTACTTTTATTTCCTTTGTAGGTTTTATAGATATACCTTATAAAAGAAATTTGTCCTTGAAATTAAATTATGTACCTAAGAATCCAAACAAATAAGATACTGACGTCAAACTTTATCTTTTACCTCCTAAGTCACCTCTCTTCGAGAACGATAATGACTCCACAAAACTCGCACCATTAAAATCTCCCGTCTCCTTAATTTCCTAATCTGTCTATGTAATATATTCATTGGCTCGTCTTTATAAGTCATATCATTTGTAACTTTGATATTAGGCCTCGATATAACATGACTAGGATTCGATAGGTATCGTCTTAACATCGACACATGGAACAAATCACAAATATACGATAACTCTGGTAATGCTAATCTGTAAGCTAATAACCCCACACATTATACAATTTCATACGGCTCGATATATCTCGTACTTAACTTTCCTCTCCTACCAAACCTCATAATTCTCCTCCAAGGTGATACCTGTAGAAATACCATATCTCTAATATTGTACTTCATCTCTCGACGATGTTGATCGGCATATTACTTTGCCGATCCTGAGTTTCCTTCAAACATTACCTTACCACCCTTATTTTCTCCATCGTCTCCTGAACCAACTCTGGTCCCTCTAGCAATCTAGCACCCTCTATACCCCAACATATCGGATCTCTACGATACCTTCCATATAATGCCTCAAATGGTGTCATACTGATGCTAAAGGTAGATATATATCCCAATCACCCTCAAAGTTCAACACACAAGCTTTCATCATATCCTCCAATGTTTGAATCGTACGCTGTGACCATCCATATAATTGAGAGTGAAATGTGGCACTCAAATTCAACCTAGTCCTCAAAGTTATTTGTAAACTTATCTAAAACTAATAAGTAAACTATAGATCTTGATCTAATACAATAGACATTGGAATCTCATTTAACCTCACAATCTCATTAAAATACAACTTGGTAAGCTTGTGTAAGGAGTCTGTCTGTTGTACAGGTAAGAAATGAGTTGATTTAACTAACTTATCCATAATCACCTAAAATGAATCATGTCTATATCTGGTCCTCGATAACGTTACCATCAAATCCATAAAATTTTTTCCCACTTCCATGATGGAATGACTAAGGGTTTTAGTTTCTCTGTTGGTGGCTGGTGTTCTGCTTTGACTTGCTGATAGGTCAAACACCTTGACGCAAACTCGGCTAATCTTTCTTCATTATTGGCCACTAGTAATAAGGTTTTAGGTTCTGATACATTTTTGTAATACCAGGATGCATAGCATATGGTGCACTATGAGCTTCCTTCAAAGTCTCTTATCATAGTCCATCTACATCCAGCACACAAATTCTCCTCTCAATCACCAATGTTCCATTTGCTCTTACTGAAAAGTTATTCCCCATTCTCTATTGCACTCTCTTTCTCATCCATATTAAATAAGAATCTTGAGCTTGTGCCTTTTTGATCCTATCTCCCAAATCTGCTTGACCCTGTAATGTCACCATTAAACCACTCACATAATTAATTTCTATTCTTGCATTTAGTGCTCTCAACTCCACCAATGGTATCGTACTATGTCCACTTAAACCAACCATTACCCCTAATCTTTTCCTACTTAAAGCATCCACCACTACACTATCCTTGCCTGGATGGAAATCAATAGTATAATCATAATCCTTTAGTAGCTCGATCCATTTTCTCTAACTTAAGTTTAACTCCTTCTGAGTTAAGATATATTTAAGGCTCTTATGATTTGTAAGGATTCAAAATGTCTCCCCATACAAATGATGTCTTCAAATCCTAAGAGTATGAACAATCACTGCTAACTCCAAATCATGGGTAGGATAATTCAACTCATGTGATCTCACTGACGAAAGGCATAAGCTATCACTTTTCCATGCTACATTAATACACATCCCAAACTTATCATCGAAACATCAGTATATAACTCAAAACCTCCACCACTTGATGGTAGCACTAGAATTGAGTTATAAGTAAATCTCTGCTTAAGCTCATAAAAAATCTCTTGACACTAATTGGTCCAATCAAACTGAATTCCTTTCTTCAATAGCTTGGTCAATGGGTTAGTTATCATAAAAAAATCCTTCTACAAATCTTCTATAATACCCAGCATGTCCCAGAAAAGTCCTTATCTTTGATTTATTTCTAGGTGACTCCCACACCAAAATTGCCTTTGCCTTGGCAGGATCAGGCATCACTCTTTCTTGGGACACCATATGTATAAGGAAAACTACTTGCTCCATCCAAAACTCACACTTACTCAAATTTGCATACAATTGTCTCTCCTTCAGAATCTATAACACAATCCTTAAATATTGTTAATGCTCCTCTTTACTTTTTGAATACACCAATGCATCATTAACGAACACTATCACAAACTGATCCAGATACTCTTAAAAAGTCTTGTTTATCAATGCCATAGATGCGGATGGTATATTAGTCAATCCAAAAGGCATCACTAGGAACTCATAGTGGCCATACAGAGTACGAAAAGCTATTTTGGGAATACTTGACCTAGCTATTCTCAACTGCTAGTATCTCAATCTCAAGTTAATCTTGGAAAATATGACAGCTCCTCTCAGTTGATCTAGAAGATCATCTATCCTCGGCAATAGGTACTTGTTCTTCACTGTCACACTGTTTAGTGATAGGTAATTTTCCAAATTTTAAATTAAAACCTCTTATCCTGCAAGTATACAGATCAAAAATCGTAGTATAGATAGGTATCATCCCACAGGGATTGGTTAGTCACCGAAATGATCCAATTTTTATTTTGTTCAGGAAACTCAAATAATTAGATTTGAAAAATCCAAAATATAAAAATTAAGAGTCATACATACACACTTTAGGGTTGTCACAAAAGTAAGAACACAAATTTA
>JANQAP020000097.1:2426056-2436503 GCA_026874005.2 Erythroxylum coriaceum
CCTACAATTGGAATAATGTCCCAGCCCCACCCACTTCTCACCACTACAAGCCTATATCACCCAGTTTGTCATAAAAGCAAAAATCAAGTGCCCATGTATGTTGATTTTGACAACCCTTCAACCCTTTGACTGGAGTGATATTGTTCGAGCCTCTGCCATCAAATTCAAGTTACTACTATTGTAGTCTTACAATGTCATGATAGGCTCGTGTGATTAAACTTTATGGTTAAGAGAAGTGCTGGAATCCTATAAGATATCAGATGTAATAAATGTCACAGTTTCTTATTTACTTTAACAGCTAGACTAGATACTACTATCAAAAACACCCACAAGCTTAATAACAAAGTTTAAACAACTAAAAAGGTGATTTAAGACCCAATTTACCATCAGTTGAGCAAACCATGTGACTTTGTAACTTCGATCTACAAAAAAGTAGGCAAGATCTTTTGAGGTTATATAAGACAATTTAGCCTTAAAATCACTCAAATACTCAATCTCAATACTTCCATACAGATTTCACTTGAATTATAGCTATGACACTGAAAATTTCAAGAACCTTAGGTGAGCCATGGGCACTAAGAAAAAGTGGGAATTGAAAAAAATAAATAATCATAACACAAATAATATTGATAAGCTTGCGGATATTATTTTATTCACTTGCATTTGGAAAATACAAACAATATTCATTAGAAACTTGAAACTCGGATTAAAAGCCAATGACAAGAGTATGCATACAATCATAACCATGATACCTAAAAACAAAGGACACCGAGACAAACATTTAGTATAGTTAATTTAGTTTAAGTTGAATATATAATATTGTTTCATTAAAAAATCACTTAAATGTATTATGTTTTATCTAAGATTTGATCTGTTTAAGACAGGTGGTTAAAAGGTTCCAACCGATATGTTTTAAAGCGAAGTAAGCCTCGATCTCGCGTTTGGTTAAAATGAAAGAGTGAAAAACATTAGGAAAAACGAAAGGACGACAGTCTCGCCTTTTTCTTTTAGAAATTTAGAATCTACCAGAAGACTCGAGCTTCAATCCGAACTCCCTTCCACAAAATATTCCGGCAAAGTTTCGAATCCTAGGATTTCCTGCTCACAACTATTTTCACTCGATTGATTTAAGAACAAAGAGATCTAAATGATGTACACTTGCTTGGGTCCTCAGGTTAATCGAAAGATGCAGAGAGCTTTAAAGCACGGTAAGGTTACTATCCTCTGCCTCGTTCTCACGGTGGTCGTCCTACGCGGCACGATCGGAGCTGGAAAATTCGGGACTCCCCAGCAAGACTTCAATGAGATTCGCGACCACTTTTATCTGCGCAAACGCGCAGAGCCGCACCGCGTGCTTGAGGAGGTTCAAACGACGACGACGTCTTCGTCTGAAGGTGAGAGCGGCAGCGGCAGTGATAATTCCAACAATTACAACACGTTTGACTTCAGCAAGATATTGGTAGACGAAGGAGAGGACGATAAACCTGATCCCAATAAGCCTTACACTTTAGGTCCCAAAATTTCTGACTGGGACGAGCAGAGATCCGAATGGCTTAAGAAAAACCAGGCTTTTCCTAATTTTATCGGACCCAACAAGCCTCGGGTCTTATTGGTTACCGGGTCCTCGCCAAAACCGTGCGAAAATCCTGTGGGCGATCATTATCTGTTAAAGTCCATTAAGAACAAGATTGATTACTGCAGGTTACATGGGATTGAGATTTTCTACAATATGGCTCTTCTTGATGCAGAAATGGCGGGATTTTGGGCCAAGCTGCCGTTGATAAGGAAACTTCTGTTGTCACATCCTGAAGTCGAGTTCTTGTGGTGGATGGATAGTGATGCTATGTTTACTGACATGGCATTTGAATTGCCATGGAAAAGGTATAAAGATTACAACCTTGTGATGCATGGGTGGAGTGAGATGGTTTATGATGACAAGAATTGGATTGGATTGAATACTGGAAGCTTTTTGTTGAGGAATGGTCAGTGGGCATTGGATATTCTTGATTCTTGGGCTCCTATGGGACCCAAGGGGAAGATCAGAGATGAGGCTGGTAAGGTACTGACTAGAGAGCTTAAGGATAGACCCGTTTTTGAAGCTGATGACCAGTCGGCTATGGTTTATTTACTGGCCACGCAGAGGGACAAGTGGGGTGAAAAGGTATATCTGGAGAGTGCGTATTACTTGCATGGTTACTGGGGGATTTTGGTGGACAGATATGAAGAGATGATTGAGAGCTATCATCCTGGGCTGGGTGATCACAGGTGGCCGTTGGTTACTCACTTTGTGGGTTGCAAGCCCTGTGGTAAGTTTGGAGACTACTCAGTCGAGAGATGTTTGAAGCAAATGGATCGAGCATTTAACTTTGGGGACAATCAGATACTTCAGATGTACGGGTTCACACATAAATCGTTGGCTAGTAGAAGAGTAAAGAGAGTTCGAAATGAGACAGACAATCCACTTGAGGTCAAAGATGAACTTGGTTTGCTTCATCCAACATTTAAAGCTTTTAAGGTATCCTCCTCAGTTGCTTAACTGGGCTGCCTTGATCACTCATATGCTACTAATTTGGAGTACAAGATGTTCCCTGTATTCTATTTAGTTGCTGTTTTTGTCATGTGCTAGTCGTGGAGAGAGTATTCTTTTGTATCAGTGATAAAATATATTCTGTAAGGCTTCAAAACAGGTAATTTTTGTTTCCTACTTAGTGCTGTAATTTTGCTTAGATAATTATTTTCTTTCGCTATAGTAAGATGCGCCACTAGGTTTTTAGATCATGAATATATAACTCTTCTCGCTGCTCACTGAAGATGTAAGTTGCTGGAATCATGATTGATGAACATAGTTGTTGTTATGTACCGAATTTTGATATAAATTCAACGCAGATACGTTACAGCTTTGTTAATTCATGCTCTATGGGCAATGATAGATTGTCTTAGGGTCTTAGTAAATCCATATACAAGCCTTGCAGTTTAGTTTGTGTGGTTGATCAAACGCCTTGATTCGTGTATAGGTTTAGTTGGCAGGTTTAATTATCGAATTAGTTTTGTTTGGGAATATGTCTCACCTGCAATTGAGGAGATGTACTCATGAATACTTTGCCTGCTACTCATTTCATGTACTTACTTTCTAGTGTTGTAAGGGTTTTATCGGTTTTCCTGTGGCAAAACTAGTACTGCTGCATTGAACTTAAGGAAGTCAAGGATTCATATTGGAGTGTTCAAAGTTACTCCAGTATATATGTCTCCAGCTGATGATTCCAGTCTCTGGCTGTTTTGAAAGTGAGCGTTATAAGCTAATTTTTGTTCGTCGTAGCATCTCTGGTAGACAAGTGTTGTAAATTTCCAATGATTATCTGTGGAAGCGCTTTTCTAATGATTGGATGTATATTGACAACCGAATAGCGTAATTGGCAACGGTTTCAATTGAACCTTTAGCATATATCTTGGAAATTAAAGTAGTTATGGAGGAAGAAACAGTAAGGCCAGTTCAAACTTGAACCGAGTATGTTGGGCAGAAAGCTCTTTTTACCAGTGTCTTATCCTAACGGTCCAAACATTTCTGAAGCTGACAACAAGATTAAGTGTTAGCAGATATGCTGCATAGTGGCGGTAAACCTTTAGTTTAAAGGGATTTGATTGGTGAATGTTGATGAGCTTATGATGTTTTACTGATTGTCTAAACCATGTATGCCAGCCAGTAGAAAGCTTGTCGATCGGTGCTGTTAGAACTTACAGCATCATGGGCGTTAAGCAAGTAGCTGCCCGCGTTATGCCCCGATGCGAACTTTCGAAATAATCATTGTCGAACCCAGATTGCCACTCTTGATAATTCCGGCAGAACATGAAAAATTAGACTCAATTGCCTTTCAAATTTAACTTGAGAAAATATTCCATGATATATTCATACACCTAGATGTAGGCGGGGCATGTTCTGTATCCCGCCTACTGTATTATTCCGACATTTCATACAAACCGGTTCCTACTATTGGTTTGAAGATAGAATCTACTCTTTGACCATCGCCTTGCCATAAGTTTCTGCGACAATTGGTGCCTAAATAGTGGCCTTTCATGCCATTAACTTGGCAGATACGACCTGCTATTGTTGTCCCTCCCTATTATTAAATATGGTTTCACCGAACTCTGAGTTTTGCAAGTAGTCGCATGGATAACAAAAAGGAGTTGCTTACAATACAATCCATTATGAAATTTTATGAAAGATGATAAAAAGAATGTAAAGATAATTCTATCTAGTGTATTAATCCAACATCGATCAACAGCTGACAAGACAATTACCAGAAAAGACAATAAATAACCGATAGACGTATGATTAGTCCTAGAAGACATAAGAACTAATACAGAGCTTATCCGAATGAGATGTTTTTCAATCCTTTTTATTCAATTCTTACAGATTCTTTACAGCAGGATACTCCATCCTAGTAAGTAGAAATACTCCATGTACATGAACAAAACTGCAGATCACTAAAAAGCCAAAAGTGAAAAAAAAGGACAAAAGAGAGGAAAAAGGGGAACCTAGAACACGATGACTCCAGGAACTCGAACTATGGATCTGGTCAACTATTGATCAACCAATGCGTATACACGACAACATTCATCTCTGACGACGCCCTATATATATATATTTTTTTTCTTCAGACAGAAACAAGCTTTAGATTTACAATAGCCAAAAAGGCAGCCCATGCCAAACCCGGCTTAACTAAATCTCCAGCAATGGGGTTCACCTCTTTGAACTGGCGAGAACACCCAACAAGAGCTCCAAACATCGCCAAACACGCGACCAATCCAAGCCAACTGGCTCCAATCCAAAACGCAATAGGGTACCAAGCCAAACTCAATCCCAACTGAGCCAAGTAAAGCGTAAAAGCCGTCGGCTTCTTATGGAACCCACCCTCGGCCCAAACGAGCCAAGCCGAGAGACTCATCAAGAAAGTGGTGGCCATACAGGTCATGTGCAGGACCCACAAAGGCGGAAACCAGAAGGGCCTTGATACGGCACCATAAGCAGCACTACTCGAGCCGAAGACGTAAATGTTAGCCATGGTTAAAGATAAAGGGACTGTCACCGCGATGGCCAATGATCTAACGCCTCGTTTTGCCATGGCCATCCTTTTGTCGCGCCTCGTTCTTACGCTGTGGCTTCTGTTCATCTTTGTGGTGTCTGTGGTAATGTCGTCGTGGGTTTCTCGGGGACGCTGTCTGATGTTTTGAGAGGAATCCATCGAATAAAATTTAGAGAAGAGGGTAACGTGTATTGTGGGAGGAAATTGAGGTAGGGTTATCGTTTTTATGGGACAGAGCGTGTATTTCTGGATGATTTCATTTGTTTGTTTTGAGGAAGGCAGGAGAATGAGGAACAGGTGGACGGCTGAAATGAAGCGTAGTGGAAGGTGGATTGGCTGAGTTACACGTAGGCGAGGTGACCATGAAAGTCCCCAGAATCATCAAACAGACGTAATCTGATCTTTTCGGTGAGTTCATACTTGATCGGATATGTCGTGTAAGAAAAACTGAACAGAAATGATGACAAGTGTTGTCGGCTCTAATGTCTACTTCAGCCCGGGGAACTTTCGACCAACACGTGGCCGTTTGGAACATCCTTGTGGGGTCACTTCCCGAAAGTGGATTGGGTCCGGAAAAAGGCTATTTCACTGAAACGCCAACCCTTAATCAATTTAATAAATCCTCATTTCGTATAATTAATCAAAACTGTAATCAAATTAAAAGATACGATATTAAAAAATAACATAATGAATTGATTACTTAAATTTCATAATATTGAATATAATTTTTTAATGATTAGTAGTTGTAAAATCCAAAAAAATATAATCAAACTCTATTCTTATAAAAATTGTAAATTGTGATGAACATGGTCAAGACTATAAAAACTACTACAATTTATCCCTTTTACTAAATTAAATATAAAATAAAAAGAGAATTTTAAGAAGAAAATTAAAATATATTAAAAATAAAAACAAAAAATTATTAAAAATGAAATTTAATAAGTTTAAACAACAATGAAAATCTAAATTTAAAAAAAAACGATGAGCTAGTAAAAATATATAATTTTGGTATTAATTCTTTGAATTGATATGTAAAGATAAACCCTTATATTTTTTTAATAAATTGATTATAGTTAACAAGCTTTGACAACCTATTTCTTCTTACTCCTTTGTTAACCAAAATAAACTCATTAATTAATTTTCTTAAACAACTTTAAACAAACTCTTAGTATTTCATCCATTGACGACACTAAAAACTAAAGAAACCACCAATTCTAGCCAAAATACACACAAGCTCAATTTATTTATACTAGATTATATATATTTATATAACATGAGTCAAATATCCTATATTGAACTTTGTTATTGCACTACTAAATATTAGAACAATAAAAAATTATGGATTTATTCATTCTAATTAACAATATATTATTTTGATAATTGAACGATAGACCTTTTTGTATTAATCAAACAAAATAATAATTTTAATAATCTCATAAGATAAGTAATTTTAACAAATAAAAGAGTAAAAAAGAACAATCAAATCTTAAAGAACCAAACTTCTATTAACCTTTGGTTAGGAAAAGAGAGTTTAGTACAATATAAAAGAAAGATAAAGAATGTAAATGGGGATGACTGCACCTTTATCCTCTATATAACCTCAAAATCTTGCCTAATCTTCCTAAAAATAAGAGAAAAATGGTAAGATCAAGATTAATTCTAAAGAGTCATATTTTCATTTGGATTATCTTACCAAAACAAAGCCTACCTAATTAAAACTCTTAAATAATAATTGGGACTGTTGATTGTAGAAAGACTCGATCTATTTAATCACATTTATTTTTTAGAGCAGTTTATATTGATTAAGGCATGGGCACACCTTATGCTCATATCTCTTTTGGAATTTCTTTTATGGGATTTCATTCTTTTCTAAAATTTGCATCTTTATTCTTTGCTAAATCTCCTTTTTTAAGTACGTTTTGATCCAAATCTCTAATTTGCTCCACAAAATACAAAATATATAATTATAATCAATAATTACTATCATTTTATCAATCAAAACATATGATGAAATATATGCATTCATACTATTAATAACTCTAATAGTAATAAAAGTGATGGCATAGAATATTAACTCTAACCAAACAATGTACCATATATATGTATATCTTAAAAAGGGAGCAAAATGTAACCTTGGCTTTGAGTGCATATTAGACAAACTTTTGAAATTTACTCTAGTTATATTATTTAGTAAGTCGAATTAGTTTAGTAGGATTTCACGTATATTGTACTTATACACATCAAGGATTTGAAGATTGTTTAAACATAGCCCTACTGTCAGCCAAAACATCTTTAAGGGCAATGTTATATCATTATTCATTATTAGGCAACCTATTTTCTAAAAGGGATATTTTTAACCTTAACGTTTGTATTATAATATAAGTCAATTTTTAATGTTTTAGAGCATTTAAAAAGAATTTTATTTTTTAAATTGTTCAAATTTAAACCTGAATTGACAAAACCTTTACTAAGGTTATGTTTGTCAATTAAGTGCCACATCGTTGTCTTTTTTATTTTTATTATTTGTATGAAATTCACACTTTCACGTAAAAGTCATATGACACTATATATCCCACTTATTTAAATTAAACATGAATTATAATTAACTAAATTATCTTTAATTTTAAAATAATTTTAATTAACCTTAATTAGAAAATCTGGCCACCACTTTCTAACATTAGCTGTCTCCACCCTTAATTATATTTTCGTCATAGTCCATCATGTTCTAATCATTTTCTAGAACAATAGTGTATGACTCAGATGTTTGTATTATGGGTGTGTGAGTTTGGAGCTCTATTCTTCTTTGCTTATCTTGTGAATTAAACCTGAATCTAATAAAAAAACTTTGGCGAACCTAGAAGAATGTTTCTCACTTTTAGTATTGGTTGATATGATGTCAAAAAATGCTTCTATTAATGGCTAGGCTAAAAGTTAACATAATGGTTTCCCTAAAAAGAAACTTTTTTTTCAAAGAGTTTTTATACTATCTTAAACTGTAGTAGGAAGCGGGTTTGTGCTTAGAATAATACTTAAAATGAGAAGATGAAAGGATTTATTTGATCGATGATGGAGAAGGATTTCTCTGAAAAGGATTTAGATTTAGAAATGTTGATTAAATGATAAAATGCTTTAATGAAAGAAAAATATACAACAAATATGAAAATCAAGAGGGAAAGTGTAACACCCATATACCCCCTAGAAGGATACGTAGATGCTACAAACAATAGAGCCAAAATAAACCAAAACATACCGAACGCATTTTTAGAAACTCAAGGCACAACATTTCATTCATTATTGATTGGATCACATTCAGAACATAATTTATACACGGTACTTATTATATACAAGCCTCAAATTCAAAACCAAATTGTATTAACGTTATTACAAAAAATTTATATCAAAAGACAAGACATTAACTACATCACAAAAACAAACTCAAATGTACATCTTGTCAAAACAAAACACATCTTTCTTTGCCCATTGCGGTTGTTTTTATCCTAGTCTTTAAACCTTCTTATCAGAACCTACACGGAGGCAAAACTACTGTGCTAAGCATAAAGCTTAGTGAGGAATAATTAACAAAATATGATTTGGCGACTGTTTTCTAACAGTCGTCTAACATTCATATATATAGAATCAGATCACATTTCAAACAATCTTTAATTGTGAATATAAAAACACAATCCAATCAATATGTATCTCATAACAAATTATGTCAAATCAAAACATGATATATTTGTTTCAGAGCAATACTTACAAGTATCAAAACATAATATCCAAATTTCAAAACTGAACTTTAAAGTACCAGAACAGAACTTATCTGTATATTATATCAGAACAGAACTTAGTTATTTCAGAATAGAGATTAATTATATTAGAGCTGAGCATGTAACAAAATACAAAACAAATTAGCCTGCTAATCCTTTTTACAGAAGTGGGTAACGGGATTAGAACAGAAGATACCACATTTGGTATCTGAAACAGAAGAGACTTAAGTCTCTGAAACAGAAGACACAGAAGTATCTAAAATTAGAAGACATCGGAGTGCCTGGTACAAAAGACACCTTAGTGTTTGGTTACAGAAGAAACCTTTAGTGTCTATTTATAGAAGTAGCTGCTAACCCTTCTAGGCATGCCTATTTACTCACGATTAGGACTCAGCAGTTTTAAAATAAACCATTTCAAATTTCAGAATTTTATGTAAAAGATGAAGAACAACTTATGTTTTTATTCTATTTCACTCTAAATGACCTTATTCATTAACATTTGATCAAATATAACATACCTTAGAAATGCAAATATGTGCAATTATGCATCAATAAAAGTGTTGAGTCATCTCACATTATGTATATGCACAAAATTAGAAAGCACTTCCAATACAACCCCAACTATCAAACTCCTCGGATAACTGATGGTTCGAAATTGTCACAATATTATAACAGAAATTCCCAATTCACATACATCCATATTCAATTCATAATACATAAGCCTTTGGAACTCATTCATTCATGATCACATCAAGCAATTCAACATTATACACCATACATCCTTTACATTATCATCTCAATTAATCATGCATAATTAAACTAAATATTACTCAGTTAACCTTATACTATCATCAATTGCACAAAAATCTCATTTTTCACCTTCATAACCATTTCCCACAATTGTGGGATAAGGGACCCGAAACCTCCAAACAGCTGTTTTCATAGGACAAGTTTCGAGTCAGTTTTGTATGACCATTTTGACATAGAAACTAAGTTTTTGGGCAATAAATTCTTCTAAACAATTGTTCCCCTATGTCTTAAGTTTCTATAGCATGAACAATCAGACCATTTGGACTTCTAAATCATGAGATATAAGCAAAATATCATAAGCTATTCCAAAACAGGGGCAGCATCAGGTCACCTTTTTCGATCTCAATTTTTAAGGTCATAGAGCCCGAATTAAGTCTGAGTCTCTTTTAGAGATATTTAGCTCTATGTTGTAGGTTTCATATACAACTAAAATTACATAATTTGGGGGTCTTTATATTGAGTTATGACTCAAACAATATTACTGACTCAAACAAACCATAGACAGAATTTCGCTACATAATGTTCTCTTGTCATCTTCAACCAATTCTATCCAAGATAACACCAAAGTAACGACAAAGCAGCATCCCAGAAACAATTCCACATCTAAATGAATCTTTATAACTATTCAATCATACAAAAATATAGAAATCAACTAAGTGAAGTCCTAAACCTTAAGATTGACAAAGTGGTTCTTCTAATGCTTTTCCTTCCCTTTCTCTTCGGTTTTGCATGAATCACCAAGTGAAAAATGATGGGATGAAGAAGGTGGAATGGAGGGGAGAAAAACAT
>JANQAP020000097.1:2470342-2483640 GCA_026874005.2 Erythroxylum coriaceum
TACAGACTGTACAGTTTGATGATGTATAAACTGTTGATTTTGAGTAATGAAAAGAGGAAGAGTTTGGTTTTAAAAATAGTGGTTTCCAATTAATGCTTTATTATTTAAATTCATATGATGCCATGTGGAGTATTGTAGTGATCACACGTAGCGCTCCTTTATCATAGGATATGTATCGGAATGACCTACGGGCGTCCCGGTGCGTACCCTATGGTAAAGGGGGTGTTACAGTCATGATGCAAGAAGTAGCAAGGAAAGTGCGAAAGGCTTTATGAGAGGTGATAGATGCCAAGGTAATGAGAGCATAACTTATTAGATTAATGTATTTATTTAAT
Organism: Erythroxylum coriaceum; assembly: GCA_026874005.2. Classification (NCBI taxonomy): domain Eukaryota; kingdom Viridiplantae; phylum Streptophyta; class Magnoliopsida; order Malpighiales; family Erythroxylaceae; genus Erythroxylum; species Erythroxylum coriaceum. Next base: position 2,470,678 of record JANQAP020000097.1, read on the forward strand.
TTTTGGTTTATATGTGGATAGTTATGGACATTTTAATTAGTGTTATGGATGATAAGAAGTCCTAAGGTATGAGGAGGTATTGATACCTAATATTAATAGTGAGCAAGTAGTCTTGAGGTATGAGGAAATACGAGTAATAGACCAAAAAAAATGTCCCAAGGTGTGAAGAGACATTGATGTTGAAGAAAGATAAGGATAGGGATACCCTGAGTAGTGTGGAGGTTATGACGGAAAAGAAAATAGGCGAACAATTAGTCTAGAGGTATGAAGGGATGCTAATGACAGACTAAAAACAGAAGATGTCTATAGGCATGATAAGATGTTAATGATAGAGAAAGATAATGATGAGACAATCAACAAACAAAAGGAGATAACAATCAAGGAGAGGACAAAGAAAATTAAGTTAAAGGAAATATTATATATTGAAGAAACCTTTTTTTTGACTTGGATTATGATTTAATGAAATTTGACATTTTAATTGAAATGTAGATACAAAGGGATCTAAAGGAGAGTGTTAGTGGTGGTATATGCATGAAGTTGGTGCCATCTAGGAAGAAATCTAAATCTAGTAGGAAAACTCCAACTTTTGAATCTATGTATATTAAGAACCTCTAAAGAAAAGATGGTGAAAAAACAAGGTAGTGTAATTATTACGTTATGATAAAATTAATATTGATGCACTTACTATTAAATATTTGTTGAAATGTTTTTGTAAGTTTGTTGACAATGACATTGCTAAAAATGTTAGGTTTCATCTAATAATGAGTGAAGCACTTTATGTTTTAGGCTTAAAAACTATATAGGTAATATGACAGATAATTTTGAATTTAATTTACAATATTTTGATTATTTACGTATATCTTATGATATGAATACCTAACAATTTGTTAACGAGTTTTCATTAATTTTTTTACTTGAGAGTGTAATTCTTAGAGTTCGTTTAGGTAGGTATGTAATGGACTCAATATTTATAGTGAGGAAGCTTAACCTGTTTGGTTATAAACAAAATGATAATTAATATTATGATGGAATTAAATATGATGTTTTAATGTTATAAGACATATGTAAACCAAGTGTTGGAGGAAAATGTAGACAAATGTTTGTCATTTATTGATTTCTTGTATATTATTTCCTAGTATACAAGAAATAGTGGCAAAGATTTGGATATTGATATTGATGCACGCATGACTTGCTTGATAAGTATATTTTATCTATTTAAATTGGCACTTATGTATGAAATAATAATTTAGATAATAATTTGTAGTTAAATATTCTTCTTCTCATAAAATTTCAACCTCATACTTTAGAATGATTATTGGCAGTGTTGCTTCATTTCAATGGAAGAAAAGGTGATTATGATATTCGATTCCAATAATGAAGAGGATGGCATTATGAAGAATTTGTATAAAGCACTAGTGGGTTGCAACATGTCGTTTGTATTGTATTTCATAATATAAAATTGATCTCATTATATATAAGTAACAAAATATTGTTTTTGAGGCTGTAGGCATATATCTTATAATAGGTGTTGGGGTTCTTTTATATTGGAATATAATGATCAAGTTTTGTGATCCACTTATTATATCTCTTATATAAGATAATTCCCAATGTAATAGAACATGTAAGAAAGATATTATGTTTATCTCTGCCTAAATGCGGAACCTATTTTTACTATTATATATATTGTTATTGAGTTAAATTATAAAGAATTAATAATATTTTGATTATGTATATCTATTGATGAACAAAGCAACAATTGTGGGATTTACTTGTATTATGCCTTATAATTTTGGTACGGGGACTAGGAGCTTGGATCATTTTTTCTATAATAAGTTCATGTTCTTATGTTATATATACCCTGAAACATGCAATATATTTTTGTTAATGCATATGACTTATAGTGGAAGGAGTCGACCAAGATTCAGAAGCATCTATATGATTGGGTGATGTCAACTAATTCCAACTCCTTGCACCCTCAATACTAACCTTTTATAACCAAACTTTGAATAAAACATGCATTTGAACTCATAGACTACTGATTTTATTTTTTATGCAAGAATTTTGCTATTGTAGAGATTATTGGTAATTAAAGTAGTGAAAAAAAGTATCAGTTGTAAGTTAAACTTATAATTCATTTTATATGACTTTATCTTACGTTAGTTAAGTCGTTCCATTTATATTTTAGTACTAACTCTTTTTATGAAATATGAACTCAAATAAAGAGTATCTATCTTAATTATAATAAAAGGTAAAAAGAAAAATAAAGAAGTTATCAAGAACACATTTTACAATAAAATGACAAGGAAAAGCGAGAATTATATAGAACAAGAGGAAAAGATTTGAAATCTAAACACCACAAGTGAGCTTTTATTGCTTTCTCAATGCAAAATTATACATCTTTAAACTCTATCCAAGTAGTTAAAAGGTATTCTACATAATTAGCTCAACAATGATTAAAAATAAATATCCCTCCGCTATGCACTTTATAATTGGGAAAAATAGAATCGACATAAGCACAAATTATTATATTTAAGAGCCAATGTTTAATAACATAACTAAAGGTGATGAGGTATGTCTATGAATTTCTTCATCAAGCAAGATACCAGCTTTAAGTTTATAAGGATGAATCATAAAATTAAAAGGCAAGTACTTACCACTAGTGCCAACTGTTATTTCCTCCCATTATTTGACAAGAATATTTACAAGGTAATATAATGGCTGACTAAACAATTACTTCCAGATCCCATCTATGAAGAAAATATAATAATAAACCCAGATTATGTCAGAACTAAGATTGATCTTACATATTCTTAGTACATTTCTATCCTTCTAGTTAACAAATCTGAAAAGTAAATAATGCTTTTATATATAATAAGGACAAAATTAGAGAAATACCTGTATGTATATGAGATAAATGCATAAGACAACTCCATATTTCTACTCTCTAAACTTAGGTAAATAACAAATATTTTATAAAAATATGAAAAGAGATTAACAATTCAATGATACAATGAATTTCTCACTGTTATATTAAGAAAAAAATTGCTTCAAAATAAAATATTTGAATATTAATTGGATTTATCAAAGTAGGAGTTAGTATTGTCTAATGTCAATTTTTTGGTAAGAATATCCTCCAAGCTAAATTTGGAAGACATAAGGATCATAAACCAACTTTTATTATTTTAGCTGTCTTAAAATTGGAAAACTTTACTTTTAAGGTTTAAATTTTAGGGGTCCACGTTAGTTGCCTGTGTGGGAATACCATGATTATGTGCAAAATATACCATGTATCGATGCATACTATATCAGGGCTCAGTATACCCAATACCACAAGTTTATAAAGAAAAAGTTATCTTACATAGTAAATATAAGTTACTCATTCACTTATCTAGATGCACATAGTATTGAACATGGTTTAGTGCACATCTATATACTAAATTGAAAATTAAGCCTAGGTCTAGTTTGATAAGTCTTACCTAAAGTCAATGGGTTTGGTCCAAATTGACTAAATTTTGAGTCTCGTTAAGAATGTTTTTCAAAAAATTTTAGGCTTTGACTTGGGCTCGTACTTGTGCTCCATAGCTTGGCTTAGCGTAATGTTTGACTATATATACAAATTTCCATCTGCCTTAGACCTGTCAACTCCTCTATTCTTCTTTATCACTATCGACACCCTTAACTTCTCTTTGGTTATCTCTTAGTATATATCTTCTTTTCTCTCTTTAATTTTTCAACTATATATATTTCATGGTTCTCACTTTTTTCATATCTTTTTTTGACCATTTTATCAAAAAGCTGTCTATTTTTTCATGTACTCTTTTAACACTAGTAATGAATCACAATGCATCTCTCTTTATATTTTTACGCTTGCATCTTTCTTGTAATCTTGAAGTTTTATAGTGAGAAGAGAAAGTATAAAGAAGTGAGTATCTTTTAGCAGCAACAAAAGAGACAGGACCTTGATTTGGATTTTAAACTCAAATAAAGAGTATCTATCTTAATTATAATAAAAGGTAAAAAGAAAAATAAAGAATTTATCAAGAATATATTATTACAATTAAATGACAAGGAAAAGGGAGAACTATATAGAACAAAGAGGAAACGGTTTAAAATCTAAACACCACAAGCGAGCTTTTATTGGTTTCTCAATGCAAAATTATACATCTCTAAACTCTATCCAAGTAGTTAAAAGGTATTCTACATAATTTGCTCAATAATGATTAAAAATAAATATCACTCTATTATGCACTTTATAATTGGGCAAAATAGAATCGACATAAGCATAAATTATTATATTTAATAGCCAATGTTTAATAACATAACTAAAGGTGATGAGGTATGTCTGTGAATTTCTTCATCAAGTAAGATACTAGCTTTAAGTTTATAAGGATGAATCATAAAATTAAAAGGCAAGTACTTATCACTAGTGCCAACTGTTATTTCCTCCCATTATTTGACAAGAATATATATAAGGTAGTATAATGGCTGACTAAATAATTACTTCCCGATCCCATCTATAAAGAAAATATAATAATAAAACCAGATTATGTTAGGACTAAGATTGATCTTATATATTCTTAATACATTTATATCCTTCTAGTTAACAAATATGAAAAGTAAATAATGCTTTTATATATAATAATGACATAAATTAGAGAAATACCCATATGTATATGAGATAAATGCATAAAAGAACTCCATAATTCTACTCCCTAAACTTAGGTAGATAACGAATATTTTATAAAAATATGAAAAGAGATTAACAATTCAATAATAACAATGAATTTCTCACTATTACAATAAGAAAAAAATTGCTTCCAAAATAACATATTTGAATATTACTTGGATTTATCAAAGAACGAGTTAGTATTGTTCGATGTCAATTTTTTGGTAGGTATATCCTCTAAGCTAAATTTGGAAGACATAAAGATTATAAACCAACTTTTATTATTTTAGGTGTCTTAAAATTGGAAAAATATACTTTTAAGGTTTAAATTTTAGGGCTCCATGTCAGCTGCCTATATAGGAATACCATGATTATGTGCAAAATATACCATGTATCGATGCATATTATATCAGGGCTCAATATACTCAATACCACAAGTTTATATAGAAAAAGTTATCTCACACAGTAAATATAAGTTACTCATTCACTTATCTAGAGGCACATAATATTGAACATGGTTTAGTGAACATCTATATACTAAATTGAAAATTAAGCCTAGGTCTACTTTGATAAGTTTGACCTAAAGTCAATGGGTTGGTCTGAATTGACTGATTTTTGAGTCCTGTTACGAATGTTTTTAAAGAACTTTTAGGCTTTGAGTTAGGCTCGGGCTTAGGCTCCAAAGCTTGGCTCAGTGTAAAGTTTGACTATATATAAAAATTCCCATCTACCCTAGACCCGTCAACTCCTCTCTTCTTCCTTATCACTATAGACACCCTTAACTTCTCTTTGGTTGTCTCTTAGTATATATCTCCTTTTCTCTCTTTAGTTTTTCAGCTATATATATTTCATGGTTCTCACTTCTTTCATCTCTTTTTTTGACCATTTTATAAAAAAATTGTCTACTTTTTCATGTACTCTTTTAACACTGGTAGTGAATCATAGTGCATATCTCTTTATACTTTTAAGCTTGGATCTTTCTCGTTATCTTGAAGTTTTATAGTGACAAGAGAAAGTATAAAGAAGTGAGTATCTTTTAGTAGCAACAAATGAGATAGGATCTTGATTTGGATTTTGAATTCAAATAAAGATTATCTATCTTAATTATAATAAAAGTAAAAAGAAAAATAAAGAAGTTATCAAGAACATATTTTTACAATAAAATGACACGGAAAAGTGAGAAACATATAGAACAAAGAGGAAAAGGTTTGAAATCTAAACACCACAAGCGAGCTCTTATTGGTTTCTCAATGCAAAATTATACATCTCTAAACTCTATTTAATAATACAATGGATTTCTCACTATGAAAATAAGAAAAAAATTGCTTCCAAAATAACATATTTGAATATTACTTGGATTTATCAAAGTAGGAGTTAGTATTGTCTGATGTCAATTTTTTAGTAGGTATATCTTCTAAGCTAAATTTGGAAGGCATAAGAATCATAAACCAACTTTTATTATTTTAGGTGTCTTAAAATTGGAAAACTCTACTTTTAAGGTTTAAATTTTAGGGGTACACATCAGTTGCCTATGTGGGAATACCATGATTATGTGCAAAATATACCATCGATGCGTACTATATCAGGGCTCAATATTACTAGTACCACAAGTTTAATTGAGAAAAAGTTATCTCACATAGTAAATATAAGTTACTCATTCACTTATCTAGAGGCATATAATGTTGAACATGGTTTAGTGCACATCTATATACTAAATTGAAAATTAATCCTAGGTCTAGTTTGATCAGTTTGACCTAAAGTCAATGGGTTTGGTCTGAATTGTCTGAATTTTGAGTCCCGGTTAGGAATGTTTTTAAAAAACTTTTAGGCTTTAAATTGGGCTCAGACTTGTGCTCCATAGCTTGGCTCAGCGTAAAGTTTAACTATATATAAACATTCCCATCTACCCTAGACCCGTTATCTCCTCTCTTCTTCTTTATCACTATCGACACCCTTAACTTCTCTTTGGTTGTCACTTAGTATATATCTTCTTTTCTCTCTTTTGTTTTTCAACTATATATATTTCATGGTTCTTACTTCTTTCATTCTTTTTTTGGCCATTTTATCCAAAGTTGTCCACTTTTTCATGTACTCTTTTAACACTGGTAATGAATCAGAGTGCATATCTCTTTATATTTTTAAACTTGCATCTTTCTCGTTATCTTGAAGTTTTATAGTGAGAAGAGAAAGTATAAAGAAGTGAGTATCTTTTAGCAGCAACAAAAGAGACAGGATCTTGATAGTGGGTATCTCTTTATGCTTTTAAGTTTGCATCTTTATCACTGCTTTAAAGTGTTTTAGAGAGAAGACAATGTATAAAGAAGTAGGTATGTTTTGGAAATAGCAAAAAAGATAGAATCTAGGTGGATTTGGTGATAAAGAGTGGTCTTGTTAGGTCGGGGTGGTTGGGGTAATTTAGGCTTTGGTCTATCCAAAACTCGATTAGCCTCAAGTAGTATAAGCCATGTTTGATCGAGCTTTAGACTAGTCTTAGGCTACGATCTAAGAGTGTAGGGTTAGGCTAGACCAATGATAATCTTGATATGACTTAGTCCATTTTTATGCTTATAAATAGTTTCCACTAAACATTTTTCTTAGATACGATTAACTAGACACTTGTCTTCTTAACTGCAGTCCTCTTAGGTTATTTGAAGGGACATTATAAAGGACACAATTTAGTAAAAAGAATACAATAGCTCATTATATACTATTCCAAAACTTAATATCCTATACCATAAGTATGTATTAAAAATACTATTACTCATTAAAAATAAGTAACAACTAAACTTATATGGAAATACCAAAACTGAGTATAAAGAATAATATGAATCAACAAAAGCTGTACAAGTGCTCCTTGGATTTATAACGATGCATATTTATAAATAACTTCATCATTCGTTAAAAATAAGTAACACCTAAACTTTAATTTGAAAATATAATGATTGAGTATAAAGAATATCATAGATCAATATAAAATAGATCATTCTTTTTTATATCTAGTACCATAAGTATGTACAAAAAATATCATCACTCATTACTTATAAAGTAACACCTTTACTTTAATAAAAGAATACCATGACCAAGTACAAGGAATATCACGAATCAATATCAACTATATAAGGAATCTATAAATTCAATAGCATGCTTATTGACAACAAATACAATAACTCGTTAGAAAATAAGTAACACTTAAACATTAATATAAGGACATTATAGCTGAGTATAAAGAATACCATCCCTCAATGCAAATTATACCAATAATCAGTACATCTAATATCATAGGTATGCCAAAACAAATCACAACTTATAAAAAAATAGGTAACACTTAAACTTTATTATAAAAAACTATGACTGGGTATGAAGAATATTATGCCTCAATATAATTTATACTAATACTCAATACATCTAATACTATAGTTATACAACATAATTACCATTACTCATTAAAAATAAGTTACAGATAAAATTTAATATGAAAATTCCATTAATAAATATATAAAATATCATACATTAACACAAAGTATAATAGTACTCATTGCATCCAATACCATAAGTATGTATAAAAAATACCATCATAGTTTTAAAAATAAGTAACGCATAAACTTTAATATAAAAATACCATGATTGAGTATAAAAAATACCATGATTTAATATAAATTGTTCTAGTACTCGGTACATCAAATATATTAAGTATATATTAAAAATACCACCATAATTTTAAAATAAATAATACCGAAACTTTAATATGAAAATACAATGATTGAGCATAAATAATGCCATGCCTCAAGACAAATTATACTAGTACTCAATACATCTAATCATCACTTATTTAAAAGAAGTGACCAGTTTCCCATATGGTTGCATTTTATCATGTACCAGCTTGTATGACCATGTTTCGCCATAAATTTAAACCCTAACATTTAGCATTCAAGATTATGTTTCACAAAATTAGGGATTTTCATATTTGAGACGTATTAGCATCCATTCATTTAGATTATAGGTGTAAAATTTCTATAAATATAAGTAAGAGACCATCCTCTAAAAAGAATTAAGGCATTGGGGATAAATGAAAAGGTTCAAATAGTGAAGGCCGACTACTGAAGGAATCTAAACATCATATTTTATATTTCAAAAATAAAGGTCTTTTGAAAAGGTATCAAATCCAAAGTTGCGAATACCGTACCAGATTTGGTACTGGATTGAGTTCTGGTACAGTACTATACCGATACCGGTCAGTACTGAATAACGTTTTAGATAATTTTTTAAATTTATGAAATAGTCACTAAAATTTTTAAAATTTGCAAAATAGTTCATTGGTATATTGTACAGTTGTACTATATACTTTACTACTTTACTGTTTACATCAACTCTGTTTTCAAAAATCATAATAATAAATAATAATCACAATTAATATGAAATAACAATAAGTTATAAATATTTCACATATAAATAATAACCACAATTAATATAAAAAAAAGACAATCATTATCATTCAAATATAAAATTAAGAATAATACAAAGTATTTAAAATATTACAATAATACAATTTCTTCATTTTAATAAATAATAATTACATCAAAACATCCAATAAAAAGAACAATAAATATCTTTAAACAATTTACAAAAAGAGTTCATAACGAAGAAACAATCAAGTAGAAGTTAAACCTGAAACAAAAACATTTACAGTTACATACTTACATTACATATATAGAATTTAACATAAACATCAAATATAAGTAAAATTAAAAGAAGAGGACAAACAAAAACCTGGAACGAAATTCAATTATCAACGGGATGATACCCGCTATAACTGCACTAACCCTAGTGATCATTTGGTACAAAATCCTCATCATTGAGAGGAGCTTCATTATCATTATCATTCAAATTTAATTTAGCAAATGACATGTCAATGCTTTCCCATCCAAGATTATATTCCAAATCATTCACATCAACCAAATTCGGTTCTTCAGAAACCCAATCCGCCAAAAGATCATTATTATCAATGAAAATTGGATCAGTTGAACTACTTGTGCTATTAAGACTCCTAGTAAACAATTAAATTTAATTATTAGAAAATTATAAGAAATTATATCAAAATTAACAATGATAATAATGAAAATAACATACCTTTCCCGAAGCTTTAGATTGTAATAAACAAAAACCAAGTCATTCAACCTCTTATGCTCCAATATATTCCTTTTCTTTAAGTGGATAAATTCAAATGTGTTCCAGTTTCGTTCACAGCTCGTTGCACTCACACATTGACTTAAAATTTGAATTACAAACCTTTTCAATTCTAGAACATCATTTTCAAATTGATCCCACCAAGAAACTGTAAGTTATAAGATAACAAAAGTAGTGTTATAAACAAAATAAAGTGATAATTAATTTTCAAAAAATAAGAAAAAGGAAATAACTAATACCTAAAAAAGTTTTCTTCTTTGTCGAATAGTAATCGACATTCCAAAATCTCCATAAGACAATTTGTAAAGCTCCATTTGTGAGCTTAAAAGATCTTACATCGCATCAATGCTAACAATTGTTGTATTAGTTAAAAGCATTCCTCTATTAACTTCGGCTTGCTTTATAAGATCCAGTTTAAAATACACACTAGGATTCAAAAATGCCTCAGCTGCAAACAATGGAGAAAAAAGTTTCTTTCCCTTCTCTTATTAATGATTGAAAGATATGGTGTGTATAAAGAAGGCTTATGTTTTAGATTAGCCTTGATTGCTTCCGTCGCTCTCTATATGGCATAAAAAATATAACCCATTGTTGGCTTTTCTTCATTATCAGCCAAGCGAAGCACCCTTACCAAATGCTCACAAACTCGGATAACAAATTGACATTGAGACCAAAATTCTCTATCTTCCAATATAATATTACAAACCTCCACTCTAATATTAGACTTAGCATACTGAGATGCAATCCACTTATCACTTGTAAACATTTGTCTTAACTCTTTCTTCAACGAAACAAAAGACTAAAGTGATAATAAATTTGTGGCAAATCTTGTCAGAGTAGGACGACACAAATTCCTACCATTAGTAAATTCCTTTCTTATCAAATTCAATACCCATGCATGATTATAAATGAACTTTTTCACCTTTTTAGCTTTCTGCATAGTCTCATCAATAACAAGAAAATTCCTAGGATCCCTTATATTCTCCAGCATTAGAACAATGCAATGTGCAAAACAAGGAGTCAAAAAAATGGATTATACGTATTCTACAACCTTTTTCCTGCCACTTTATAAGCGGAATCATTATCAATAATAAACTGAATAATATTTTCTAGCCCTACTTCATTCACAACTTCATCAAATATCGTAAACAAAGTCTCAATATTTCTAATAGGGCCAGATGTATCAATAGATTTCAAAAACATAGAGCCATTTGAAGAATAAACCAAAAAATTTATAGTAGGCTATTGTCTCCTATTTGTCCAACTATCACATATGATTGAACATCCATAAGTACCCCAATTCACTCTTCTTTCAGCCAAATAACTTCTAATTTCAGAAACAACACAACTCAAAAGTTTACATCTTAAGTTATCAATCGAAGGATCTTTGTATCTTGGACCATAAGAGACTATCGCATCCATCATAGGTCGATAATAATAAGACTGAAAAGCAGTGGATGACGAACCTGTATCATACCACCATCTAGCTACTTCCATATCAACATTGTGAGCCGCATCTCTTGATTACATTGCACTACGAATTGAAGGTTGGGCTCCGGGAGTTGTTCGTGGTGCAAAGAAACTAGTCACCTGCCTTCTTCTCTTTCTCAAATCAGATTCAGGTACTTATTCTTGAGCCTGAGATGGAACACTACTAGTATCAGTATCAGTATCAGTACCAGTTCCACCTTCAACACTTCCAAAATCACCACGGAAACTAGAAAACAAACTTCCACTACCAATTTCAAAATTCAACCTTTCCCTTCTATCTCTCTCATATTGATATTCATCAAGCAATGTTTTCATCTGCCACTTCACATCATGACTTATTTTTTTATAGGGTTCCACATCTCCTTTAACCCCAGCTAAATGTTTTTTAATCGGGTGATTCCTCCACCTTTCAAATGTTTGTTACAAAACAAGCAAATGGTATGGTTCCTTATATTGGGAACCAATGTAACATGAGCCCAAGATGGATTATTGTATCTTCCTGAAGTGGGTTGATCAGGAGTACTTAAACTTTCTTCCATTTATCTGTACACATAAGAATAAATAGAACATAATTTCAGTACACAATATGCATATCCATCTTATATAATATAACTCATTCTATATGATTATATTACACATAAGTCAATTTCATGGAACACAATTCACTATAAGTCAAAAGCTAACAATTCAAAACATTCAACATATATAATAACACAAAACATACATAAAAAATTTCCATTTTCAACAATTTCCAATTCCAACAATCACAAAACAATCATAATTCCATTTCCATTTCCTTCCATTTACAACAATTTCCAATTCCAACAATCACAAACCAATCATAATTCCATTTCCATTTCCTTCTATTTACAACAATTTCCAATTCCAACAATCACAAACCAATTATAATTCCATTTCCATTTTCAACAATTTCCAATAATTTCCAATTCCAACAATCACAAAACAATCATAATTCCATTTCCATTTCCAACAATTTCCAATTCCAATAATCACAAAACAATCATAATTCCATTTCCAACAATTTCCAACAATTTCCATTTCCAACAATCACAAAACATTCATAATTCCATTTCCATTTCCAACAATCACAAAACATTCATAATTCCATTTCTATTTCCAACAATTTCCAATTCCATTTGCAACAATCACAAAACATTCATAATTCTATTTCCATTTCCAACAATTTCTAACAATTTCCAATTCCATTTCCAACAATAACAATACATTCATAAACCAATTTCCATTTCTAACAATTATCAACAATTTCCATTTCCAACTTCCACAAATCATATATAAACAATTTTCATTTCCAACAATTTCAATTCAAAGTTTCAAAAATGAGGATCAAGTTGAAGGGTATGATATGATTTACATAATTACCAAATAATGAATGGCATATCTTATACAATTGTTCATACACATATATTCATAACATGATGATCAAGTTGAAAGATATATTCATAACATGAGGATCCAGTTAAAGGATATAGCTTCTTGGGAAATAATTTTTTTCTTATTTAAGGCTTTGAATCTTCTTTTCATTTCTAACAAACCATAATATTATATACACCATTTTATATTTCGTTCTTAAATATATATGT
>JANQAP020000097.1:2510330-2524254 GCA_026874005.2 Erythroxylum coriaceum
ATTATAAATAAGGAACAACTTAAGTGAAAAATGGAATTCCATAATTAATGGAAAGATAATTAGAAGCCTGTAAACTCGTAAAAAAGGAAGTTCCATGTTTTTGAATGGAACTCTTGAGCTTTATTAAGTAAGTGTTAGGATTGTTCTTAAATGACAATTTACATCTTCCCTCTACACTGCCATAGCAACATTTTAAATTAGGGTGTCATTATGACATGACATTAATATTTTCCCTCTAATATCATTCACGTATTTTTAAGAGCCTTATCAAATGTAGTGACATATTTTTAATCCTTTCTTTTCATTTTTCCTCTTAACTATTTAAATTATCTATTATTAAATTAAAAGAAGGCATCTCTTCTCTTATAGAAAAGTATTATATAATCATGTATCCTACCTACTATGAAATTCATAATTAAAAGAAGAACTTATTAATTCCTACTTATGCTCTTTACACAATTACTATAATTTTATCTGTTCATTATATTTTATACACAACATTATGTGCCTAATTGTTTTCTTTTCTTTTGTTCACATTTTCCACTTATTTTACAAAAAAAAATTCAAATTTTAGTAAAGTATAGAAGTAAGAGAAATGCAATCATAGAACTAATGAGATAATGGAAGAGGGAACTTTAGATGTGCAGATTCCTTATTATAAAACTTTGATTATGATAAGGAATATATATCCATTAAAACTCCACCTTCTTTTATGTCAATGTTTTAGTTTGTTCAGTGTTTCTTCTTAGTTATTCTAATTAATTTTTTAAAGAAAATTAATCTAAGTAATATTAAGATAATGGAGAATGAACTTTGATGGTGTAAATTTATGATAAGAAAATATAATGAAGAAGCAATATACAATGGCCAAAGTTACTTGTGTTATTATTAAAAGTTTTTGACAATTACAAAATTATATACAATCAATTAGAAAATGAAACTTTTTTCCACAATTTTTTTGTGTGCATGTAAATTCACTTAATTCTGTAACAAAACAAATTGAAATTGAAATAAAAATGCCCTATAAAAATTAAGATTATGATAGATAAACATGCTTCACTATTGTAGTTCTGATATTTATAGTTTTAATTGTTTTAGATGGTAGTATTATTTGAATTTGCTTAAAGAAATTTTATTTATTTTATACATTGAAATTACTTTGGTTTTCCTTAATTATTATCCTTTTCCTCTGTTATTATGCATATGGAATAGTTCCAACTGTTGATTGTTGTACCCACTGGTGATAGTGGTTATTTGAGGCACAAAATTTTCCAGGTAATGATAGATGTATTTGTGATGGTCTACCTAGCATGGTTATAGAAGCAAACCCCCAAGTTTTATTGAAGCTAAAAAGAGGATATGTCTATTTTCCATATGTATCTATAAACATAATGTATTCATATTGTGTATGTGTTTTTTTTAGAAGTTTGCTTTGGTATTGTGTTAACCAATGGTGGATGAAATAAAAATTTACTAAAATTTTCAAACATTTTGAGAAATTTTTATCCAATAACCTCTAGGTAGTTACAAAACAAAATCATCTAATATAATTATTAAAAATAAATATAAACTAAAGTGATCAACGACTAGTGAAAGCATAAATTAAGAGAAATAAGATACATATTGGAGTGAGAGAAATGATAGCACAAAGATAACCACAAGCCATTATACTTATAAAAGGGAAGTTCCATATTTATAAAAGGCATACTTCAAACTTCACTAAGTGGGTTTCAGAGATATTTATAAAGGGTACATATACACCTTCCCTACATATTGTTGTTAAAACCTTTGAAAGTTTAGTATCATAATGACATGAAATTAATATTTTCCCTTAAATTTCATTCCTGAATCCTTCAATATTAAATAGCGATAATAGAGGAGAGAACAAAGATAATAGATATAGGAAAGGCATATTTAAGGCAACATAAGCAACTATAAAATTGTGAAACGTATCCTTTTATAAGTGGAGAGCTATAAATCAAGAGTCTTTGAATTACAAATTGTTATTTGTTTTTGAATTTTTTCAACATGATTGACGATACATTCATGTAGTGACATATGTCTTACTATATGTATGCCCAACATTAGTGTTTACAAACTTTCCAAGAACCTTGTTTTGCAATGGGATTCTCTAGATCGGAAATTGGTAAATTAGAGGTTTTTCTAACCAATATTCATAGAAATAAATTACAGAGGATTCTAATTTTTTAATGATAAATAAGAAAATTCAATAAAGTTAAAACAGAAACAACTAATTACTACAAAAACATAGATATAAATTTATAAACATCTTTTTATCTTTGACACTTATGCTTAGTAGGATTAGTCCCTTCTTCACAATGATATTGTTTATATCCAAATATGAAAGGTGTCAATGGTGCATCATATCCAATGTGTGAACAAACACCTCCAATGTTCTGCTCTATTTAGTACAATTGGACATCTTAATCCTCTTACAACTTTTACTCCTCTTTAAATGTTTGTTGGAGTTTCTCTACCACAACATTATCCTTTTCTTAACATCTATACGATCCTCCTCTGGTCCCTTTGAATGTCCTACAAAAATGTTTGAATAGGTGGCCAACAAATATTCATGTTTGCTAATGTCTCTTTTTCATAGAGTTATGCTAGTTGATAAAAGGTCATATCAAATTCATCTTCCATCCTTTGGTCATTAGCATTGAACTCAATGCTGGTGTCAATATTTTAAACATAATTTCTCCTAACTACCTTAAAAATCCTCATACATCATATAGATTTAGTGCTAAAGTTGGGTATTGTATATGTAATTTTCATCTAAGGGAGCATCTGAAAAACCCCTAAGTTATTTGCTAGCTTGTTTACATATATCCCTGTATATATCACCTCCTCTTTTCTCATCCCCATTGTTTGTAAGTAGATTGCAAAATACAAGCCAAATTACAATAGTGACCTTTCATAAAGCACCATAAATAGAATAAATCTCATAAATTCAACACTCCCATCCTATCCCTCATCCCAAAAATAGTGTGTGTAACTATGCAATATGAAAATTTGAAAAAAAATATTGATTTAATATGAGAGGCATTAGTTTTTATGAGATTATAATCATAGCTTCCATCAAAGATTTTATGTAAGAACTCCTTGATAGTTTATAGATTTTCAGGAAACCCAATTTTGGATTATTGACATCCAACAATTTGACATAGTTTGGGAAATAAAACCCACAGTTCACACTAAAATCGAAGTTTGACATCGAGAATTCCTTATCGGTCATCTAGAATGTAATACCATTAGGCTCTTCCATTCCCATATCTCTTTTGATATTTAAAGTTATCAAAAAATTTGAGCGTTAATTCAATATAGATATCTTGATAAATTTGAAAAAAATTTGACACTTGATTTATAAACCATTTTATCTAATTATAAAGCCAAAACTATTATACTAAACTATATAACTAAATTAACCTATTTGATTCAAAAATCACTTTTTTTAAGAATTTCATGCATTCTCAATTGACATTTCTTGGAGAAATGAAGGATAGGGTGTTCTAACTCCAATTATGAGCAACCTTCAGTGGGAGAATCATCCTTTCTTTCTATAACAACCTGACTGTTATTGGTGGCTAGTGTATTACTTTTGTTTTTCAACAAAATTTGCATTAAGAAATAATGTTTTACCTAAGGCTTGTCTAACTGTAAACACTAACACGATAAACGATTTACCCAAATAGGTGTGTATTCAAGTCTTCTCGAATAAGTATGTCCCCTTTATATAGATACCCATGCTTTTGGTGGTATATTAAGAATAAGTAATTTTTATAAGTTTAACATGGTTGACCATACTGTTGTGCACTTAGGTATGCCTTACAATACATATGTTTTCCCTAGTATTTACATTCCTGTGTTTTCATATATATTATTTGATTTAGTTAGTAATGGGTTCTATAATATGGAACATGATTAACTATACACATATGCACCAAAGTGTGTTTAGCAATATGTATGATGGAAAATGTTGGGTACTATCTTGCATGTCTAACCCTATGCCTCCAACTTTTTAATTGCATTGAAGTTGCCATTTCTTGAATTTTTAAAGTTTACAATGTAAATTCCTTATAAAATTCATTTCCCCCCAATAGTCAAAGTTGGGGCTATAGTAATAATTTTTGACCATATATCTTTCTTCCTACAAAAACCCTTTTTTTAAGAAAATATATTCTTCATCAAGTTGTCAATTAACCTTAAGAATTTGTCCATAGATGCAGGAGAAATTTAAACATACTAATTGAGTTCCTATTTGGGAACTCAAGATAAAAATTGCTATTTTGTTAAGGTAAGTTTAACATGGCAGTTAAAAGTAAAGGAAAATTTTTAATCATCTATAAGTAATTTGAAATGTGAACATCAATTTAACGGATGAACTAATGTGTGTTAGTAGGGATTGATCAACTGTTACTTTATTGTAGGACCAATCTCACTCTATTAATATAGGTCACACCACAATTGAGAATAGAAAGAAACCGTTTTTTTAAGGAATTAAAGATTTTTGGACAACATGTGATCCTTGTCTTCCACAGAGTTATAGATATTATGATGAATCAAAACATTATTATTAGATGATACACTATACAAGACTTTATTCAATCTATTATGCTTAATTTACCATATGGCTTGTGTATTCAAATTGTGATTATAATCAATTTCCTTTTTCCATCCTTCTCAAACCTAGATATGTTGTATCAACAATTCTTTTCAGCCATAAATTAGAGTATTTCCATATTTATAACAATATCGACAGATAAGTGATTTACCACATATCTAGTGTATTCAAATTGTGATTATAATCAATTTCCTTTTTCCATCCTTCTCAAACCTAGAAATGTTGTATCAACAATTCTTTTCAGCCATATATTAGAGTATTTCCATATTTATAACAATTCTGACAGATAAGTGATTATATTTTACGTAAAATGTGTTATAACGTGTTATTTATTTTAATTTAATGAGTGTATCCTTATCTTATTTTTCTATAATCCTATATTTGGGAATCTTAATAGTTCCAACAGGTGATACTCAAATGTGTCTAGATTAATTAATTGAGGCCCACAATGTCTTTGAGTTCATTGATTAAAATATTTTTGACTAATTTCCACAAAAAAATAGAGATCCTCGATGGATTTTTTATTGTAAGATTTTTAATTAATTAGTGCTGCCATTCTATGATGAAATTTTAATTCTGATTGAAATAAGATTATAGTCTTGTAATTAAAACCCAGATAATATTTTATTCTACTTAAGCAAATGTAAATATTACACCATTATTCTAAATTGATTTTCATACGTATCTAATTATGTGAAATCAAATGCATTAAATGGAATATATAATTTGACCGATGTTCATATGTACATTTGAACTAAATCTCTTATATACACTTAGCCTCTTTATATACAACTTATGAAAGGTAAACCAAAAAAAACTAGCTGTACAGGTCAACCTTAATAACTAACAAAGAGAGAGAAACTCCAATTTAGCATTCATTCCTCCTTAATCTTTCTAGTTCGTTCAAATAGTTCCAATTTCTTCCTTGCATTTTATCTCCCTCCTTTTTTTTTGTTCTATTATATACATGTATCCTTGGTTTCCTTGGTAATCATCTCTTTCCACCTTTAGCATTTCATTTATTGTATCGCAACTGTCATTTGTTTCTTAACTACTCTTGCCCATAGCTTAAGTAAAATATGTTCCTTTTAACTTTCTCTAACTCTAAAACCACGTCCTCTTTGAAGCACTTGCTTCAAACTGACCCAAAAAAACTTGAAATGTACTCCCTCCAAAGTTACTCATATACAACCCCTCAAAACTACCCAAAGTCTAAGCCATTCCTGTCTTAGTTTAAAATGTCCTTCAATCTTATGTATTTATCAACCTTATAACCATAAAAAGGCATACGTTCCTCTTACATCTTATTAAAAATGGTTAACTCATCTTATATCTTGCATCCATTCCTTCACTTCCTCTTAAACCTCTGATATAGTGAGAGAAAATTGCCATTAATGTGGTTAATTTATAGAAAACCTAGACTTCCATTATTAGTGACAGTGTAGAAGAAGGGAAAGTCCCCTCTTTAGCTTGTTCCCACTCTACAAAATGATTCGATTATGTGCTTAAATTGGGACTGTGGCACTTCAATAGACACCCAATGTTTATAAAAAAGAGCACCAATTTAGGTTAAATTCCACAATGTCCCTTTAGACCATTGGAGCATTGAAGCATTAGGAAACATAGAAAGTACAGTAGTTAAACCCTATTTATAGATTCAATTTTAGAAAAAAAAGCAAAGGATAACTTATCAAATAAATTATGTATAACTGAACCTTGATAAACATTTTTTGAACCATTGTATGCTAGCCACTTATGATGAGGAGAATAAGTAATTTTTTGTTCAAATACCCATTCCATATGTGTGGAAGTTAGAGGAAATTAAAAAAGAAACTAATGTTTCTTAGATCCCAATGACGAAGATATTTAGAATAAGCTATTATAGGGAATTTATTATAAATGTATAAGAAGAGCACTCTAATAATCAGGTTAAGGAAGTACACCAACAAATCCACCATCCTATCTCATAAGTTCAACTACTTTAACCCCTTTAAGAATAGTACAGTATGAAATTCTAAGGCTAACAAAAATTTCCCATTTTTTGGATCAACCAAGGAAGCTAAAAGATAAAGGTAACCTCGCTTTAAACTCCTATAAAATCGATTTCTTAAATTATTTTTCTAACTAAAATTATGTTTAAACACCTCAAAAACTAGAGGATTCTTTTCAATTATGCTAGAATGTGTAACCTTTTTCTTTTATAGTTTGTTTTATGTTTTATGTAAGGAAAAGGAACTTAAAGGATTTACATGTTCATATTAAAGTCCCTCCTGGTTTCCCTCCTCACTCCCCACTGAGAGGCTACCCTTAAGGTGAAAAAGAAGTCTCTAAGCCTCTTCGCTCCTTACAAGTTGATGTTATCCACATCTCCACTAGCCTTGAAAATAAGAAATCAAATGTTGTTCAAGATGAAGTGAAAAATGGAGATGATGGAGAAGAAAAATTAAATACTAATTATGAAGATCAATCATCTGAGGAAGATGAATATTGGGAAATAAGCTATAATATAGAACCATACAAGAGTCATATGTTTAGGGTTCCTTCACTAAAAGCCTAAGACTCGGACTAGAAAGAAGAATGGATGAGCTGAGGATTCCCCTTAAATCATTGACTACAATTGAAGGCCCTACAAAACACATGATAAGAAAAACCTAAGCTCAAATCAATGAATGACAAAAAGAGAAGATACTAATAAACCAACCCTTAGACTCTTGATGTCCTTATATAAACAATTAAACCATTTATAGATTTAAAATTATATTTAAAAGTTCATAATTAATCTTTAATTTGCAATCTTGTTAGTTAATCAAAATTTTATCTTTTGTTTAAGCTACTAATTAGGACTATGTTGGTTTATCTAGCTTTTATTTCGGCTTCTATATTCTTATATGCCAATGCCATAGATTTAACTTCATTATTAATAGGTTCTTAGTTCTTTTATTAAATTAAACTATTTCCCACATTCTTAAATTAATTAAAATTGTTTCCTCTCCAAGGAGGACATAAATGGTAATAAGAATGAATCAGAAATTTTTTGTATCCATAAGTAATATAATAGCATTTTACTTAACTATATATAAATCAAAAATACAAATGTAAACTATAGTTATAAAATAGTAAAATGTAACTGAACATCAATTGCAGCTGAGTTTTCATTTGTCTTGTGACCATATTACAAACAAAGTTTATGTACTTAAGTAAAATCTAATATTACAAAATGGAAAATTTATTATCCATTGAATTTATTTGAGTGTTCAAATGCGTAGTTTTATTTCTAGAGGCTAGTACAAGTTATGTAAAAAGTTAAATTACTAGGCATCACCAACTCACATTAGAGGTTATAAATCTATATCAACTCCTTCCACTGTAACTCATATGTCAAATACATTACCAATAATATATTGCAAGTTATAGAGTGCATACAACATATAAACCTAAGCCTACTATAATTGAAAATCCTCAATGCAAGTCACCATACATAAATTCTAAGGCAAAAGATAAATAAATCCCATAGTTGTTGTTAAATGTCATCAACACACAAACACACTCAAATTTTCAGTCAATCTATAGAATTCCACTCTATACCAATTTATATAATAGGCAAAATCAATACCAAATTCATATTAATATAAACAACATACTAATTTTACTTATAAGGTTGCCTTAAGAACTTTGTTACGTACGAGATAGGAAATTTAGACTAAGAAATTTTATCATCATATTGCTCACTAAAATACACGAATACTTACCACAAGACGTATGCCTACTCCCCCAGAAAAACATTTCGTGATGTTATACATAATGCAAAAAGCTTTATATTGTTAAAGATAATGCATGTAATGTGTTACGACATTCCAGTACTCTTAAATTCTTGTTAGCACCATCCTCCCCATGATTGGAGTCAAATATTGTAATGTCCTTTCATTTTCTAGAGAAGTAGCAACACCATATTATGAAGTATAAGAATGAAAATTGCAAGCGTAACTTCATTAAATGATGTTTCACTTTTGATAAACCATTTTTTCACGCAAAAATGCCAAAATAAATAAACAGAATACACTTATAAAGCTAGTCGTATGTTCATCAATGCCAATACTCAATTCCCTCCTAATATTTCTTCCATACTTCACAATAATGTGCAAGAAATTAATAGAAAGCATGAATTTTTCCATAAATTAACCCAAATTTGGATTATGTCCACCTAGTTATAGTTCAACATGACATTAAAGTTCTTTTATAACATTTTTAATTAATGACTTCAAAACTAAGTATGCTAACTTTACTCACTGAAAATGTGGAATCTATTATCTACCTACCTAGAGGAAGCCTAATAACTACACTCTTCAATAACAAAATTGATACCACATATTTATAGTATAAGATATACATAAAACTTTGTATTAAGGATAACTATATTGAATATTACCAACCATATTACTAATTTAGCTCATAAACCTAAGATATGCAAGGACATTGCTTAATGTGAATCTAAATGTAAAATTTTTGACGACCTCACTATCAAGACTTACAAGATTTTAGCCAACATAACTTATAAGGTTAAATAATATTAAAAACATACCCATCAGTGGTCCTTAAATTGTACCATAACAATAATGTTACTTGGTTCTCAAACTAGCTTTTCTTCTTAAAAACTTAATTTACATGGATTTGAGAGCAAGAGTTCTCTTATGAGGCATAGATTGCTTCCCATTTATGTGTAGCATCACTCATGCTCACCTCTGAATCCTTTAGTGCCTGCATTTTAACATAACTGTCAAAGTAATTTAAATATATATTCCCTGTGTAACGAATCTTCAAAATTCAATATATATTACTTGCTTCAACTTCCTCTTCTTCTTCTTTCTAATTGATGTCTTCAATGATCTTTTCCCACTGTCAACATTTAATTTATCTGTTATCGATGTCTCCTCATGCCTCAAGACATCTTCAAATTTTTAGGTTTGTCATTAGTGCCTCTTCAGCCTTAGGACTAGTTCCTAAATTTTCACCTCTGCCATTGACACATCATGGCTTAGAACATGTTTAAATTTTTTGAACTGTCATTAGCACATTATCACACCTTAAGATTAGTTCCTTAGTATTCATCTTAGTCATTGACACCACCTTATACCTCAGGACTTCTTCTCTTATCTATTACTAAACTCAAACATCAACAATAATTCACGTATAGACTAAATATGAAACACTTATTTACTAAACATTCTTTATAAACTCATTACCATTGTGTCCATTGGCTCCTACAAAGCTTTACTTTCCTTCCAGCTTTCGAACCATTATGATACTTTTTCAGGAGACAATCATTATAATCAACCCTTTATGTCAAACACAAATTACCATATATTAATGAATTATAATTATTTTGATTCATTTATTAAAATGTCACCTTAAATTTTACAATGTCAAAATTACCATAAGCTCATTGTATACTCCCTCCAATACCATGTCAGTTTTTAATGCGTTGTCAATACTCTCATTGAAATCTTAGCCATTTTTTCCTACTTGAATGATCAATCCACTCATAACTTGTCAAGATAATAAATCTATAAATAATTTATAATTTAAATCATCTTTAATTAATTACATAACATATACAACTTAACCTTTTAACTAAAAACAATCAAGTTTCTGCCATCCATCACTCACTATTAATACAAATACATATCCACTTGTAGAAGGTGCTACACCTTTGCCCTCTATATAGCCACAATACTTAAAAGCATGTTACAAAGATAATTGAGAATGAAATGTCTGTAGCTAAGGTACTCATAATCATTAACATCGAAAAATGGTGAATGGTAGCTGCAAGCTTGTACCATAATTAGTGTTGGGACACAGAAAAGTATTTAACACATATAAAAGGAAGTTTTGTAGAAAAAATTCCTCCATATTAAGGGTTTGAAACAATTTAAACACCTTCTCATAATAGCACCACATTTTACACTCTTCAAAAACTGAATTTGCAATAGTCATAATCATACATAATAGTTTTACTTCATAAGCATACCATACTATACTTACTTGTCCCTATGGCATGAACTTCATCCCAGACCTACATTTTCAAGTTTCATATCAAATTAAGTTTAAATACAGTTCACTTTTAGATTAATTTGGCACCTAATTACCTTCTTTTTGCATTCCTAACCTTCTTCTTCCCTTTCTATAGATGAGAGGGTGCTTAAATAACAACTTTATCCTTCTTTTGTGGACTTTGACAATCAAAATATTAATATTAACCAAAGTTGAATATAAATTATCACTCAACACATCCATTATAATAATATGATATCTCTTAATAAAACATCACAAGAATAAATTACATGTCATAAATACAAACCCAATATTATGGAAGCTAAATACCATAAAAACCTAAAATTGAGAGGACCATATTATGACCATCTCCATGCCTATCATATGTACTGTAAAAACAACATATACATATATAAACAGTGACTAGCACTATCAGCTAGATAGGAACAACAATGAATTCTTACCATATTCTACTTTGTTTTTTTCAAATGAGAGTATAATGCACTCTATAAACTTGTTATTTATTGGCTAATAGTCAATATATAAGAATGATTATGAGATAATTAAGGTTGCTTAATTTTAGATTATATAATGTGCACCAAATGAAATGAATTGATGTCCATAACTATTCACACAACATCTAGAGGAATCTTTACGTAAATTAAAGTACATACTTACACTTATAGAAGGGAAATTTTATAATCTAGACATAATACTAGGCAAGAAGACTTATCTCCAAAGATTTTTAAGGAAGATTTGTTCGTAAGGAACTTCCTTTTTTACCTTTATAAATTGTGAATACAATAATGAACGCGGTCTTCTAAATGGGTGTGTAACAATCATTTTCATTTGAAATAGTGGCTTTAACTTCTATACACATCAATATAATTAAACACACAACTATTTAGTAAACAATGTCAACCCAAACATTAATTATACATGTTTCAGTGCACAATTTTTAACAATATATGTCCTTCATAATAAAACGTTAAGAAAAACATATTTGAGCACATAAGTGTGTAAATAACTTTGTGCAATTTAACGACAAAATAACATTGTTTTCTACAATGGCGAGTGTTAATCTATGAACTTAATATTTATTCCTTCAATTTTCATAGCAAGAATATGATTTAGTACACAATCGTGTAATTAACTGTGTTAATCAAATCCTTTAATGGACATAGATTGATGCTTGATCATGTGTCAATATGTGTATTTAATAACATAGTTGACTACATTTTTATATAGTTAATTATTTTAAATATAACCTTTAATGGACACATTGTGGTGTATAGGCATGTACTAATTTGTATCCTTCATATTTACTCGTTACATTATTTTAAATTGGTAATGGACCACATTTTACACTTCTTACTTAGTCGTAAGGTATTTGAAAATTTTTTACAAAATTATCATATAAAATGTAATTACATATGCTATAGTTTGTATTGAAGCATATTATCTTAATATTAAAGTGGTGACATTATCATTTTAAGTCAAACATGTAACTTATCTATTATAGGTGGTGATATTGTTTAAACATAAGTATGGTATTGGATGTATGAATGTCTGGTATAGTTTTAACTAAGGCATAGTATTCTTCATATTGAGTAATGAGATTCCTATTTAAAGGTGAACATGTAACTTACTTGTTATGCGTGGGTAATAGTATTTTTTATACATAATCTTGGAGTTAAATGTATAAAGGCCTAATATAATTTTAATTGAGGTATAGTATTCTTCGTATTGAGTGATAGTATTTTTATTTTAAGGTGAACACATGACTTATCTGTTATATATTAGTGATGGCTTCTTTTATATATAAACATGGTATTTAATGTATGAAGGTCTGCTATAGTTTTAACTGAGGCATGATATTCTTTACACTGAGTAATGGTATTCTTATTTTAAAGTGAAAAAGATACTTATTTGTTATAGTTGTTGGTATTTTTCAAACATAAGCATGGTCGTGGATGTATAAAGGTCTGGTCTAGTTTTAATTAATCTATGGTATTCTCTGTACCAAATGATGGCATTCTCATTTTAAGGTAAGCTTGTGACTTATTTGTAATGGGTAGTGGTATTTTTTGAATATAATAATGGTATTAAATATATGAAGGTCTAATATAGTTTTGACTAAGACATGTTATTTTTTATACTAAGTGGTGATATTCTCATTTTAAGGTGAATGCGAGACTTGTCTGTTATGCATAGGTAGTGGTATTTTTACATAACCATGATATTGGATGTATAAAGTTTTAGCATAATTTAACTAAGGCATGGTATTTTTCATATAAAGTGATGGTATTCCCATTTAAATGTGAACATGTGACTTATATGTTATACATGGCTTATAGAATTTTTTTTACATAAGCATGTTATTAGAAGTATAAAGGTTAGGTATAGTTTAAATTAAGGCATGGTATTTTTTTATACTAAGTGATGGTATTCCCATTTTAAGGTGAATGTGTGATTTATTTACAATGACTAATGGCACTTTTTGAAAAGAAGTGTGGTATTGGATGTATAAAAATCTAGTATAGTTCTAACTGAGGCATAATATTCTTTATATTGAGTGATGGTATTCCTTTTTAAACTTGAATGGGTGATTTATCTATTATTAGTGGTGGTTTTTTTTTTACATAAGCGTAATATTAGATGTACAAAGTTTTGGTATACTTTTAACTAAACCATGGTATTCTTTGTACCAAGTGATGGTATTCCTATTTCAAGGTAAATGTATGACTTATCTATTACGTATACGTTATGGTATTTTTTGGATATAAGCATGGTCATATGAAGGCCTAGTATAGTTCTAACTGATTTATGGTATTCTTTATACTGAGAGATGATATTCTAATTTAAGGTTGAACATGTGACTTATCTATTATGTATGGGTGGCGGTTTTTTTTCTTTTTTGCATAAGGTATTAGATGTATAAAGGTCTAGTATAGTTCTAATTGAGGTATAGTATTCTTCATATTGAGTGATCATTTTAAGGTGAACGAGTGACTTATTTATAGTAGGTAGTGGTATTTTTTGAATATAAGCATTGTATTGGAAGTATGAAGGTCTAAGATAATTAATACATGATATTCTTCATACTAATTGATGGTATTTTCATTTAAAGATGAACGTGTGACTTATCTACTATTAATAGTGGTTCTGTATAAGCATGATATTAGATGTGTGAAGTTGTAGTATACTTTTAACTAAACAATGGGATTTTTTGTA
>JANQAP020000097.1:2524354-2536683 GCA_026874005.2 Erythroxylum coriaceum
ATGTATGAAGGCCTAGTATAGTTTTAATTAAGATATGGTATTCTTTGTACTGAGTGATGATATTCTCATTTTAAGGTAGACAGTGTGACTTATCTGTTATGTATAAGTAATGGTATTTTTTGGTATATAAGCATGGTATTGAATATATGAAGGTCTAGTATAGTTTTAACCGAAGCATGGTATTCTTCATACTGAGTAATGTTATTCCTATTTTAAGGTGAAGATGTGACTTATCAGTTATGTATATATGGTGATATTTTTCAAACATAAGCATAGTATTGGATATATAAAGGCTTGGTATAGGTTTAAATGAGACATGATATTCTTCGTATAGAGTGATGGTATTCCCATTTTAACGTAAACATATGACTTATCTATTACGAATGGTGGTTATCTCTACATAATTGTGATATTAAATGTATGAATGTCTGCTATGGTTTTTATTGAGCCAAAGCTTTTTCTATTGGGTAATGGTATTTTTATAACCTTTACAAGTTATGAATAAAGGTTTTTAAGGTTCATATAAACTCATTCATCCAAACTAAGTACACAAAACCAATCTTGAAGTTGAAGGTAGTACAAGTCAGTACTTCATCTTTATTTTCCATCATTATCATCTAAAGCATTTACCATCCTATAGAAACAATAATGCCTCTATTTAAGACCAACAAAAATGAAATTGTAAACATATTAGATCTTTTTTTTTAAATGAAAGAATGTTTGTTAACAATAGAGAAAGCTAGCAAACATTACAATGTTTTTCGAGTTACAAGCATCCTAGCTTTTTATAAAATCAAAGAAAACTTCGTTATATAATCAAATTGATGAGATAAACAAAGAAGATATATTGAAAGGGATATGCGGTATGTTGATCATAAGTTTCATTTACTCTTCATTCTGGTGGAGAGAAGTTGATCAACTTTTTTAGTATCTAAAGTAGGCCTAATCTAGTTCAATATTTTGTCAGCTAGTAGATGGTTATCTTATTTGGATTGTTTGTTAAGTCTGCATATTCGCTCTTTCCAAATTGCATAGATGGTAGTGGAGAAAGCAACTTTGTTTATAATTTCATTCTCTTGCCCTAAACTGGAGAGACTAATAAACATGTTCAATGTTGTCTCCCATTTGTATGTATATGTAGCAGAATCCAACATAACTTGAATTATGCTCTAAATGGCTTTAGGGTAACTACAAGAGAAGAATAAATGGTCCCGATTTCCTTCAATTGTCTTGCATAGAACACAAGTTGACTCACTAGGTGCAAAACATGTAGATTTGGTTCTAAGCTTGTTTTTAATCACAAGCTAAATGATTATTGAGGCTTTTGGATTAAGAGGATTTTTCCAAAGGAGATTATGCCACGACACTGCTACTTGTCTGCTATTAAATAGTCTACGATAGGTTTCATTAGAGAAAAATCCTTATAGGTTGGGAGTCCAGTAGATAGCATCCTCGATACTTCTAGCATTCTGCTGGGGTCAAATTCATTCAAATTCGTGATAGCCCTAAAGTTTCCATGTTGGTTTCTTCCTTAGATTAAAGAGGATACTTTAGAGTTAAGGGGTAGTCTATTTCTCAGTTGAGAAATTTCATACCTGTGAATTAGAGGACTTACTTCCATCCAATTGTCAAACCAAACCCAAGTGTTTTGTCCATTTCCTACCTTATATTTAATGTATGGATAAAGCAGGCTTCTCAAACTTAGTAGTTGATTAAAGATCCATGAATATTGACTAGACATTTTCATTTGCCAAAAGTTCTTATTTCCAATGTGATAATTATGGACCCATTTAGTCCAGAGAGCTTTTTTGTCCATAAGTAGCCTCCAAACTCTCTTACTTAACTGCACCCTTTGTATAGTTGAAATAGAAATTATTCCTAACCTGCCTTGTTTTTTAGAAATTGTTATCTCACTCCATTTGACCTTTTCTTTTTTGGAATTTTCAGTTTTCCCACTCTATAGAAAAGCTTTCACAATTTTATCAATCTTTTTGGTGACCTTTTTGGAAGTACAATGTGAGTTGTCCAATGTATATGTAAATTGCTAAGTATTGAAATTATAAGGGTGAGTCAAGCTGCATAAGAAAGAAATCTATTTTGCCATGTGTTCACTCTAGATTTTATCCTTTCTAGAAGAGGGAGACAATCTAAATATTTAGGTTCTAAGGTGGTGATAGGTACTCCGAGGTATTTAAATGATGAAGGATGAATGTGTATACCAATGATTCTACTAAGCTTTTCCTTATTCCTCACATCTGAAGACAAATATAAGTTGCTTTTATCTAAGTTGATTTTTAAACCAGACCAATTCGAGAAATTATTCAGATATTGAAGCATGATATTTATCAAGTAATTGTCTGTGCCAAAGAGAAGCATAAGGTCATCTGCAAAAATCAAGTGAGTTAGCTTGTTTTGTAAGCATTTATGATGGAATTTGAAATTTCCATTGGGGGAAGTGAACTTTTTAAGTAGTCCCTCCATTGCTATAGAGAAAAGATAATGGGATAAGGGATCCCCTTGTCTTATTCCCTTTGCATTTTTTATAGGTTTTGATAGAATAACATTTACAAGCACATTAAGAGAAATTGATTTGATGCAGGCATGATCCACTTTATAAACTGACCAGGAATATCCATTGCTTCTAAGCAGAGTTTTATAAAATTCCAATTGACTATATCGAAGGATTTGTAAAAGTCAATTTTTAGCAAGCAATTACTTATTCTCCCCCCTGATGAATATTCTTTTGATATCTTTTGAAGGAGTAGAATGTTGTCACCTATATTCTTGTCCAGAATTAAGGCTCCTTGAGAGGCATCGATAAGTTCCTTAAGCACATTCTTTAGTCTTCCAGCTAGGAGCTTGGTTATGACTTTATAAATTGTGTTACATCACAAAATTGGTATGAAGTCCACCATGTTCAAAGGATGAAACTTCTTTGGCACCAAATTGATATATGTGTGGTTAATTTCTTGGAGCATTTTCGAAGAAGAGAAGAACTCCAATACAGTTTCTATAAACAACTCACCAGTAATATATGAACTGTGCTGAAAGGACCACGCTGAAAATCTATTAGGCCCTGATGCCTTGGAGGGGTGTAAACTAAATACAGTTCTCTTGACTTCCTCTTTAAAAAAAGGTAAGGCCAGTGACTCCTTTAACTCTTGTCTAACTGAACCTTCCATAATTCTTTTCATGTTGCAGGTGGGTTAATCATTATTCTTTGGTCCCATCAGCTGCATAAAAAAGACTCCTTGTTAGCTAAAGAAGGTTTTCCTTATCTAAATACACGTTACCTGCGCTATCATATAATTCAACTATTCTATTCATGTTTCTTTTGGAAGTTACTGTAGAGTGGAAGAATTTTGTATTCAAGTCCCCATCCCTCAACCAATTTAGTCTTGCTTTTTGCTTGAGAATAGTACTGTGGAGGTTCAAAACTTGTTGATATTTGGTTAGCAATTTCAACTCAGTGCACCTCAAATTTAAGTCATGAGGTGAGATGTAACAATTTTCTTAGGCTAGTTTCAACTTCTCCCCAAGCATAGTGATGTCACGAGAGTTATTATGCATGAATCCTTTGAGAGCAACTTTTATAATTTTTAGTTTCTGCATAAGTTAATAAGCTTTTCACCCTTTCACTTCTTATCTCCAGCATCTGCCAATTAACTTCGAGAATCCGTCCATTTGTGTAACTCTATTGAAGAATCTAAATGGTGCTCCAAATTTCCTATATTCTAATAAGTTATGAATCAGAAATAGGAATGATCAGAGAACCTATTTTCTCCAAAATGCACAAAGGATTGTGGAAATTGATGTATCCAAGATGTGTTCACTAGAGTCCTATCTAGTTTTTCCCTAATTTGCATGCTACCTTGTTGCTTATTTGACCAGGTGTAGAGCCGACCTATAAAGTTAAGATCCATCAAATCCGCATAACTTAGAAGGTTTGTGAGCTCTTTAGTGTCTCCTAACAAGAAAATTTTCCCCTTCCATCTCTTTAGAGCTAAAAGTATAGTTGAAATCCCCAACTACAAGCCAGGGTTCAAAATTTTTGTTTAAAGTCTGCTCAGGTCAACCCATAACTTACTTCTCTAAAAACTAAATTTAGTCACATAATTTAAAGTAAGATCAAAATTAGTGGACTAACCTCCCAAGCAACAACTAAAATGGATAAGTTGGTCACTTTCTTCAATTTCTAAGCTTCTATCAGATCAGAATTGTAAAAGCAAATGATTCTCCCATTATAGTGGGATTGATGACTTGGGAATAACTTCCATTGAGCACCCAAAAAATTCATACAACTATGTAAATGAGGTTTTTCTATTTTGGTTTCTAGCAATCCTACGAAATAATCTTACTTTTCTTTGGCTACCTCCTTTACCATAGCGCTTTGAGAGGGTCATTAAGCCCTCTAATGTTCCAATTTAGGAATTTCATATTAGGAATTTTCCCCTTTGTTTACGTTCTTGCCTTTTTTTTTCCTAGCAAACCTTCTTCTATAGTTAACTTATTCCCTCTGATAAACAGCTTGCAATATAGCCTTCTTATTGTTTAGGTTGCTAAAGATTTTAGTATTAGGCTCACCTGATAGATCCTCAATGAACTTAGAACTTTTAGAAGTAGCCTCATAGATTCTCTAGTCTTCATTCTCCTCATAGACTTGTAATTAGATTTCTAATTCCCCTTGAGAACCTGATTGTGCTAACATTGTCACCTTATTCTGGTTATTTAAGATTTCAATATTATGCTCAACTGCAATCTCATCTTTTTTTTTCAGATCCTTCAGAAGCAATATCCTAGTTTCCATGTACTACCTTCACCTCATTACCTTACACCATATTATTAGTTTCCATGTTACAATTAGTTTCATTTCAAAATTTGATTCCCTTATTCTAGCTTCATTTTCTACATTTTCCATTTGTTTGTTCTCTTGTAGTAGATATTCATTTGTTTCATTCATCCCAATGACCTCACAATTTATCTATTTATTGTCTTTTTCTTCTAGTTGGTTTTCTTCGAATTAATGTCCTCTAATTTCCTCTTAACTACCTATTTTGAAAACTCTTCTGGTTGGCACCCATTTTTTGGTAGAGCTATTGGTTTCCAAGGATAAGAAAGGGTGATCTCCCTTTTAATCAACTCGCCATTTTCTCCAAGGTGCATGACTGACAGGCACTCTGGTAACCTTGAGTTTTTCTAAATTTTAATACAAATTTTCGTATAGCCTATCCTTTCCATAGAGGTTTGAGAATCCATATAAAATGGTTTACCTAGAAAGCTAGCAAGGAAGCTAAGCCCTTCCATAGTCCAGAATTCTAAAGGAAGGCTATGAAAACACACCCATAAGGGAATTGAGTCAAATTTTCCTCTTTTCATCTCCATATATGGCCTCCATCTTTGAATGAATAAGGGCTGATCACCTATGTGTCATAGCCTTTATTTAATGATATCATTCAATCCACCGTCATCTACAAACTTGAAAAAAAATGTTCCATCCTCTCTTAACATAATCTTTTCTAACCTCTTAGATCCCTATTTACTTTTTCCCCATACGTTGACCATTTGGAAAGTTGACCTTCTATTCTAAAAGAACTTGATTAAAGTTGAAGACCACACTTTAGCACCTACATTAAGGAGTTCAATCGGTGGATTGATAGTACTTTCAAATACTACATTTTGAAAGTGCTTGAGGGAAATTTTTTTATACTGAGTAAATAGCTTCTTCTTCCAAACCCCAAAAAGGTGAGAAGCTTCAACTCCTTCCTTATCTCTTGTAACTTTTTTTAGGCTATTCAGATTGTTAAGAACTTAGGGCTTACTGAGGAGAGTATCTCTTGAGGGCACGGAGAATTCTTCCATAACACCAGAAGACTCCCTAATCTTTATAGTGGAGATGTTGGGCTTTAGAAGGCCCTCCATCTGGGTAGAAACCCTAGTAAGGAGGGGTTATATGAAGTTGTTGATGTTAGGAAACCGAGTCGAGATCCGATCCTGACCGCATCGAAATAATTATGAAACTTTTCCACAATCTTTGATTTCCCGAAAACTAAGATCTCTTTAATTCTATAAAATGATTAACACCAATCATAATAAAGCGGAAACTTAATTCGTACTTTATTTCGAAGTTTGATAATAATCTTGTCGTATCCCTCGAATTATTTCAAAAACTGATCTATGCTAACCCCTGTAGCCGCAAAATTGTCCGACTTCTAACAGTATCCACAGAACAGATTGAGAGAACTCTGTAACTCTTACAGAGAGGGTTAAGCGAGAAGTGTTAGCTCCTTAGAACTTAAGCCTATTTATAATAAGCTTTGGACGTTTTAGTAATTTAATTGAAATTAAATTTTAATTTCAATTAAACTTTAATTAGAATTACAAATAATTCTAATTAAATACCAATTATGCCCATATAAGATTTAATATTTCATATTGATCCTTATTTATTAAATATCTCATATTTAATCATAGAGTTTCTCAAACTTTACAATCAAGTCCAACTTGATTAAGTTAACTTTACTCTCTTCAACCCATTATATATGTGAGACCCATTAGATTCCTAAATATATTGACAATGATTATAAAATCTAATTTTAATTCATAATTAGAATTAGATAAATTAAAACTCCTTTTAATTTTTCTTTAATTCTCCAATTAAACAATTTATAATCATAGATCAAGATTGATAGCTAGCAACATGTCATGACCATCCAAATATTTAGGAATATCAAAGTGATTTTGATTAACTTTTCCGTGTATGATTTTTCTGTATAATTCAATCATTTCATCATATAATGTTCCGATTAGACATAGAGCATAAAATTAATGTCTACTGTATTTTGAATCTAATCATATTAGTTCTCTGTCATTAACTATCGATTCAATTAATGATATTTGTAAACTATTTACAAAGCATCATTTCATCTTGACCAAGGATTTCCTAAATCAATATTAATCGAGAACAACGAAACATTCTCCCTAATTACTTTAGGGTAATGAATCATATCTTGATTACTCAACTACCTCTATATAATGACTACCGATTAAATGACTCATGATTAAATAGATCATAAGTAGTATCAAAATATAGCAATCCCATACAAGATAACTTTGATGACCTCCAGTCAAAGAATCACTTATACAATCATCACAATGAGAACTCCATAGACATACAAGTAATGTTCTAAATGGATTTCTCATATCGGGTCTGTTCAATAAACTTGTTCTCTAACAAGCACTCACACGTCTGTTTAAGTTTCTCTATACTTTAGTCTATGAAATTGACTACTTCTTTCATAAGTAAAAACAAAACGTATGATAGTCTTTTTATATTCTATTAATGTTCAAACTTAATAAAACAATGACTAGAAATATTTAATAATAATACATAAATGTAATATGAATCTTATAATTATAATCTCATTATAATTTCATTTGCAATGTATAATTATTCCGTAGACTTTATAATATACATCTAAACATGTATAAGATAAAGAATGTCTTTAAATAATTTGTCACTAAACTACAAATAAAGCGATTGGTTGTAAAGTATAAATTAACAGTTAAGTGGACCAAAGTGGCCACAAATACCAGAGGCGATAAAAGGAAAAAAGGAAAAAAGAAAAAACTAAGGGTAAAAAGGTAACTGTAACTAGAGAGAAGGCAGAGGATAAAAAGCTAGAGAGAAGACGTTGTCAAATAAGGACGTTGTTATCGTTTTGGAATTCAGTTGTGTTAATTGACAATATTCTTGTTTCAGTTAAAGTGTTGTCGTAGCAACAATATTAACAGAACTAAGTTTTTAATTTTATTTTTTTCAAAATGATAAAAAATTTGAAAAAATAAGAGGAAGATGGAAGACGATAAACAACCAATAGAAAAAAAGAAGTAGATATTAAAATATTACAATTATATCCTTACTGCTTTCTATGTAATAAAATTAAATTTATTTAAGTGGAACCTATTTTGCCATAATTGGTCACGGACGGTTGATTATGTAGTCGTTACCTTCTAGGAATTCATGCCTGTTTTCCTATACTCGCTCGTTTCCTCTTCAAAACGACAACATTCCAACCCGGTTTTATCCCTGATAAAAGTTCTATGACCCTTACCTCCAGGACACCGAGCATGGGGTAGGTTGACCCATAATTAAAGCGGGCCTAAAGAATGCGCCCATTTATGGGAAACCGTCAACAATTGTGGGATTCTTTGCCAAAACAGGTTACTTTACCTCGGATACATCCAATCCCAATTCCCAAACAACCCCGCGTTTAGTTGTTTTCAATTTAACATGGAAAACAATGAAACCCATGATGTTACATCATTATCTGTTGGTCGTTTGCGTTCTAGTATTGATAAGTCATTTTTATCTTATATTCCCCACACAATTTGCCAAAATACGACTTATATATTGAATGTCTAACCCAACTTGGCTCTGTTTTTTCTATTTGTGTTCCTTTTGGATTGCAAGTTAGTACTTGAATAATTGGTGTAAAGTGGGAGACAACGATATAGTAGTGGATTGTTATGTCTAGTGCTTTAGAACTTCTATTGTATAACACGACACACATGTTGTACGGATGCACCGCGGTCTGATTTATGGAGATGTAGTAGTGAATGGTTATGTCTAGTTATGCTTCAGAACTATTTTGTAACACCACATACATGTTGTACGGATACACCGCGGTCTGAACTAACTGAGACAATGCAAATCATTTGTCAAGCCTTGTTAACTCTATAGTCAATAGTCCAACATAGAGAGTAACTAGTTCTACACTATATGCTTTGTAACAATTCTTAGTAAAAACGTTATATAAAATTAAAAATGATAGGTAAATATTTTGTAATTAGCGTTACTTTTACCAATTTAATCACATTATGTGGTTATTTGTATTCTTATTGTGCTAATTAATTTTCAATCATTAAAAAGATTTTATATAAGATTAATTAATATCATAATTTATAAGTTTTTTAACTGATTCAATAATAAATTTTGATAAGTTACAATACCAAAGTTTAAGTTGGTTATGTATTAGTTTTATTTTCAATATTTTATATCTTTAAATTTTGATATATTTCCTTATCTCTAAGTGAATATTATAATATATATATATATATATATATATATATATATAATTTTAAATTGTATATTTAAAATATTAAATATATATTTTAAAATTGTGTGTGTGTGTGTGTGTGTTTGTGTTTGTGTTGCATTTCCATTTTCTAAATCTGTTTACTTAAAAATAATTGAAATTATGTGTAACTACATTTATTTCAAATTAATATATAAACTAAGTCATAGATAATTATTGGATATTAAAAATAAATATGTTATGTCTTGATTTTGTAAATATTTTAAAATATAAAAATGAATTATAGACAAATATTTTAAAAAATTGAATGTGTTTAGTATTCTGCTTTTTTTTTTTAATGTGAAATGAATTCATTGATGAGCTCTAAAGGACAACAATAAAGTACCAGTACAAGGTTGTGCTATAATGAAAGTATTTGATACAATATATTTACAACCTACTATTTGTATGAACTGTTATCATCAAAAGGCGAAGTTATAACATATTCCATCTTCTAAGTGAGAGACTCATGCCTTCAATAGCTTATTGAGCAACAACGATCTGTCTAATCCAACAATAAATTCTATAAGCTAGAGCATCTTTATCAATTTTATAGTTGTTGAATAATCTTTGATTCCTTTGCACCCATATTTAATACACTTAACAATTTAGACTTAGCTTAGGTAATGTTAATTTCTCCCCAATTTTTAAATTGATTTTCATCCCACAGTAACATAAGATCCTAGTCTGTAGTTAAACAGTAGAGATTAATGATTTGTTGCATTTTAGCCCAAATAGTAGTTGTGTAATTACATTTAAAGAATGGATGGATTTCAGTTTCAGCTTTAAGACAGTATAGTATACAGATCTAGTCATTGGATACCTTTAATATGTCCTTAGTTTTTAGTCTCCCTTTAGCAACTAACTAAGTGATGAAGGAGGTTTTGGGCATTAAGGAGTCTTTCTAAACAATGTTGTACCAAGGAATGATAGGAATGCAAGGTCTTGGGGGCTTTTAGATAGGAGGAGTTGGAGAACTATCCATTTCTGTTAATGGACCACATTGGTTTGTTAGTCACTATGGAGTTAGGCAAGTAGTTAGGAAGGTGGTTCTACAATCTTTCAATACCCCTATCAATAACTAGCCATGAGTTCTGATTGATAACCTTCTTAGCTGGAGCATGGATTGAGATTCTAGTTGTGAGTATAGAGATTTCTTCTCTCAAGAATAAGGGGCTTTGGTTGGCCCAATTGTTAAACCAGAACCAAGTGCCTTGACCATTGCCAACTTGAAATCTAA
The DNA here is from genome assembly GCA_026874005.2 of Erythroxylum coriaceum. NCBI lineage: Eukaryota > Viridiplantae > Streptophyta > Magnoliopsida > Malpighiales > Erythroxylaceae > Erythroxylum > Erythroxylum coriaceum. Next base: position 2,534,729 of record JANQAP020000097.1, read on the forward strand.
TGAAGTGATATACAATATGTCTTTTTCTGAGTATTTGTATGAAAGGCCATGAATGTTCTTTCTTTTCACTTATTTGCCACAAGCTGGATTCCTTCAAGTAATACTCATTCATCCATTTGCTCCAAATAGCATCCTTTTTATTAAATAGCTTTAAATCCTCCTAGCCATTTGGATATTTTGAATCATATGTATAGAGACAAATCCTACTCCACCTTCCTGTTTGCTCCAACATAATTGCTCCCATTTAAATTTAGCTTCTTTGGAATTGTCAACCTTACCATACCTGAGAAAGTTCCTGATGCATTTCTCTATTTCCATGTTGATTTTCTTGGGTAAAAAGAGGTGAGTGCTCCAATGAGTGTGCAGATTGTTGAGTATCGAATAATAAGCTATCCTCTTCTAACTTGTGAGAGAGCTCTATTCTAACATACATCTATCTTCCTTTTGAATTTCTCTAAAATCTAAAGATAGTCTTAAAATCCAACTGAGATGAGGGGTCTAAGGAGGTCTAAAACTACGTAGCCTTATCCTTAACTTATAAACAGATTGTTTATGATATAGCTACCGAACGTTTGAAAATAGTTCAAAGAAAAAGATAGCCAAATATATAAATAAATAAACATATAAACAAAAATAAAAGATAAAAAATAAAAAATATAAATATAAACAAAATTAAAAAAATAAATAAACAGACAAGAAAGAAAATAAATAAGTAAATAAAATAAACAAGCAATTGAAGAAAATAAATAAGTAAATAAAATAAACAGGCAATTGAAAAAATACAAAATAAATAAATAAAATAACTAAAGAAGTAAGTGCTACAAACAAAAGTATTTGGGCTAAATAAAAGACACAAGAATCGAAGGAAAATGTTCAAAGGCCTATGAAAAGAGAAGGACCTCTCTATGAAAAGAGATGGACCTCCCTATGTAGAGATGGACCTCCCTATGTATGGTCTTCTACCTATATCCTAGTTTTCCAAAGTATCATATTGAGGGTCAAGTCCTCGATAAGCTCTAATAGGGTCATATTTTTCTTAGTCACCTCTCCTTAATTCTTCTTGAGTCTTCCTCTTCTTCTCTTATAATTCCTAAGTATAATCTTTTGGCAATTTCTCATTAGGACATCAGGATCTCTCCTTTTAACATATTCGAACCACCTAAGCCTTGTTTCCCTTAATTCACTATTAATGCTAATCACATCCAAATTATCTTTTACGACTACATTCCTATCCTGATCTCTTCTTGTGAAGTTGCACATCTAATAACTTATTCTCATCTCCGCTATCATTAACTTATGACTATGCTCTTTTTGATGGGCCAACACTCTACTTATAAAGCATGACCAACCTAATTGCTAAATAGTATAATTTACCTTTTAGCTTGAGTGACATCTTCTTGTCACATAAAACTCCTAGTCTGTCCTTCCATTTAAGTCATCCTAATTTGATACAATGAACTATATTGTCATCATTCTTGTCAATTATCATTGCTTTGGATTATGGATATAAGGTACTTAAACAATCTCTCTGTGATATACCTTCTATAATAATCATGATCTCCATATCAGATATAACTCTGCAACCTAAAAAGTTACACTCTAAGTACTCAGTCGTCTTGCTCAAGTTAAAGCCCTTTGACTCTATCATATCCATCTAAAGTTCTAGCTTGATATTAACACCCTCTTTTATTTCATCCACTAAAACAATATCATCAGCAAACTTCATTTATCATGGCACATCTCCTTGGATATTCTAGGTAAGCTCATATGGTCGACGAAATCTGCAAGCGCACATAATCGTTCCTAGTACCTACAAATCAAGTATTCCAAGATCCTCTCCCACAAGGACTAAGCTACTCACTACTAAATTAATCCTAGTTACTTGAACTAAAATAACAAGAAACTTAAAAGATGATTGGATTAGAGCAGACAATAAATTGTAAAGACTATAAATA
>JANQAP020000097.1:2678150-2698594 GCA_026874005.2 Erythroxylum coriaceum
CTCTCAATGCGAAACCTAACTAGTCAAATTCATTAAGAACAAGCAATTATAAGTTATCACACTAGTTCAGGATATCTTCATCCCTAAATCTAATGTGTTTATCTTCCTAGTGCACAAATTATTTTCTCCTCTTAGTTCATCATATAATTCCTAAGATTGCATCTATGGTGATCGGGCATAGAAACAACAATTAAGTTCAAGAAAGATAAATATAACCAAAGAACTTTCATTCAAAACCAATCAATCCATAAAATATGAATCAATCCCCCAAATTAGGCTACATCCCTAACTCTAATTGGGATTTAGCTCAAGAACATGATAAAAGAATCCATATAAATAAAGATAATCAACATCCAAGAAAGAGTAGAGAGAAGATTGAAAGAAAACAAAACAAAATTACTTCCAATGCTTGATTGAATCCTTCTTAATCTTCTCCTTGGCCTCCTTGGGTGCTTTATTTTTCTTAAGTTAAGATAGGTGACTCCCTTTTATAGGACTTAAAAATAAGTATTTATAGTGCCTTGGGATCAAAGAAATTCAATTTGAGTCAAACTGTGAAAGAAAAAATCACAAAATTGTCATCTATGTCTATTAGGAGGACCTTATGTCTGTTCGGCGGACATATGTTGTCTTTCAGAGCGAATTCAGTCCAAATGGCTAGTAAACATCCGTTAGGTAGACTTCATGTCCGCTGGGTAGACCTTCTCAGGTTTTCTAGCTTTTCATCTCCGCCCATGTCCGTTTGGAGGGGCATCATGTCTGCTGGGCGGAAATACACTAGAAATCTACAAAAACGTGCAATTTTGATCCTTTAGATAGAAAAATCTCTCCTCCAAGTCTTCATAAAAATTGTAGAACTAGGATTCTTCTTCGAGAGCGTACTTGAATGACCTTAATCTGACATCCACAGTGAAAGTTATGCCTCTTGCCCCAAAATCTATCCATTTGCACCTATTAAACAATAAAGTTGAAATGTGTGAAAACTAACCAAATAAAGCTCAAAATTCTCATACAGATAAGTGAAATTAGTTCCAATTCATCCCAAAATCATGTATAAATAATTTGAATTATCATCATACATATATAACTACTACAAACAAAAAGGAGATCAACAAGGATCCTTAGTGTATCCCGATATTAATTAAAAAATGCTATGTATCTCCTCCTATCATCCTTAATCTAATTTTATTACCTTCATACATATCCTTAATAACATGTATATAGACAACGTGAACTCCATTAGCTTCTAAACACCTTCACATGACTTCTCTAGATACAAGTCATAAGCATTCTTTAAATTAATGAAACCATGTACAGGTCCCTTTTTCTGTACCTACAATATTCCATAAAATTTCTAAGGAGATGTATAGATTTTGTCATGGACCTCGTTAGTATAAAACCAAATTGGTTCTTTAAGATATATGCACTCTTTCTCCCTCTATTCTCAATCAAACTCTTTGATAACTTCATAGCATGACTAAATAGTTTAATATATCTATAGTTGTTTTGGATGTCCTATTTGTTCTTGTAGAGGATTAGGGTGCTAAGTTTTCACTCATCTGACATTTGGCGGACTTGAAAATCATATTAAAAAGCTTGGCTAACCAAGTAAGATCCTCTTCTTTTAGGCTCTTCTACCCCTCTGTTTGTAATTCAGTAGGTCCTACTACATTTTCATTCTTCATCTTTCTCAAAGCTCCTTTAATTTCTTCTCTCGTGATATACGAGCAACAAGTGAAGATATGGTATTCTTCAAAAGTGCTAAGATCATCTAAGGAAATGTTGTTACCTTTGCCTTCACTAAAAGCCTGTAAAAGTATTTCTATCATCTTCTCTAGATAATAGATATCTTTCTCATCTACAAGCACCTGTCCTACTTCATCTTTTATATAACAAACTTGATCCAAGTCTCTTGCTTTTTGTTCTCTAACTCTCGCCAACTTAAAAGTATCTTTTTTCCATTCTTAGTTTCCAATACTTAGTTAAAGACTATACAATTAAAATAGTTAATTGTATATATATATATCTGGAATTATTTTCATTAATATATGTCTCCTAGTAGAAATAGATCTATGTATAGTTACGCTTCGATTTTATAAACTCTTTAAAGTTGCACTTTGACTTGTACATGCATTTATTATACATTTTTAACCTTATTTTTATAATTTAAAAATACTATAAAATTATATTATATTTTTATTTCATAAATACATTATTCATAGTAACTTATAAAGTGATAGTGTATATAAATTTCAAAATTATTAGATTACATTAAAAAGTAAAATTTTATCATATATATAAATTTATTTTCACATCTAATACATATCTATATATGTATTACTTATATATATTTCTTTATTTATATATTTAAAATTATTAATATTTGATATTCTAGAATTATAATTAGCATGCACAATTTAACAAATTAAAGGACGCTAATATTGGAAGTTTTATTTCTTGATGAAATAAGAATGTAAATTAAAAGTATTCAATTTTCTGAAATATTTAATTTAGTTTTCAAAATTTTTAATTTAGTAATTAATCTTTCAAAACTCATACAACTCAAATCAAAATATTGTTTTCATTAGCTTTTTATTAATGTGACTAACATATAGAATATTGTTTTCATTAGCTTTTTATTAATGTGACTAACATATAGATACCATATGACATTTGATGGATATGCCGCATCAATCAAAATTTATAGAAGATAACATATTGACTCGAATTCTACAAGTTTTAAAAAAATTAATTATTATATTAAAAATATTAAAAATTTTGATACTAAATTTAAAAAATCTTAAAATATTAATTACTTTAAATTTGTCATATGAAAAGCTACTACAAATCAGAAATCACCTACATGGCTAAGTCATTTCCCAACAAGCTTTACTGGTTGAGGGGATATGACATTTGATGACATCCACATTGCCAAAAGTAAAAGAGACCTGCTTGTCGTGAGAAAGGTACTCGTATGTCTTATTAAGCACATTTTTTCCCCTCACTCCACTGTGCTCAGAAGATTGTCTCCATTATACTGCTGATTGCAAGAAAGAAATGCTCAACCAGTCATTTTGCAGGAAGCATTTGTCCTTGTTCCTGCTTTTGTCCTAGTGTTGTCCCTAGCTAGCTGTCAGTGTATCGAGGCTTACATCAGATAAAAGTATGAGCTCCTTTGAGAATAGTTGGGTTTGTGATCATATTAGTAATAAAGTATATTCAATACAATTGAAATGTGCTCAGCCGAAATTCAATGTGTGTTAGTTGTAGGTTGGTTAAAGAGTGCAATCCTACTACTGCCATATAATGCATTAGATTCATTAAAATCCAAATTTTACCTGTGCTTGGGCGACCTTAAATGCATTCGGCTGAAACTAATGTATTACTAACCTAAAATTGGTTAAAGGGCTTTGAGCACACCTAGTTCATGTACACATTCGATATGAGAATGTGTGGACGTTAACTATAGATAAAATTGCTGCACATGTTGTTGAAGTACAAAAGTGTAATGATGAAACTACGGTTTTTCCCTCCGTTGATGACGCATCACCGATATGTACGGATAATGCATCCAACCACATATAGTATTAATGGAGGACATCATAATTTCATAGTTGGCACGCCATGTGCTCCATGATCTAGTCATTTGGAACAAGCCGCTGTGAAGTTCACCTTTTCCCTGAATTGTCAAAGGCATCCCTTTTCCGGGTATAGGAAACTACTAATTCATACTGCACTACTGACTCCTGCCTTGTGATCAGGATATTGTTGAAAGAAAGAAATTAAATGAGAGGAGAGATATAATCATGGATGAGCAGAGCTTCTCCACAGAGTCTTTTGATTAGTTAAATTGAGAAAGAAATGGAAAAGCAAAGCAAAGAAAAGAAAGATCATATAAACAGATGCGGCGAGCACCAGCCAAATCTTGTCAAATCATGCAATGTATACGTGCTACTGCTGAAGATTACGATTATGACGCCGCTTGATCTTTATTTGGATAAGGATATTTGCTGACATGCAGACCTATGGATCAAGCATATTAAACCTATTCGATGGTCCAGATAATTTCTTGCTTTTTCTGTTTTAACTCTTCTCTTTTTATTCTTAAAGACCGTTTTAGACACAATTAAGAACTCATTTTGGCCGAGTCCTAAATAACAAAATATCTTCACGTGCTACGAAAAAGGAAAAAATAATCTCTTGAATAGAGGCCACAGCTTCAAATTTTTTCTGGTGCTAAGAAGAATAACTTTTACATAGTGACAATGATATCATGGTACCTACAACTTGAAGAATATCTGTTACATTTATGTAAATGGTGCGCTTTCGTTGATTCGCGGAGGAATGAAGTAGTTTCGTATTCTGATTTGGATAGTAAGGAACAGATCCTCTAAAGAAAAATGGTTGATTTGTTTAGCCCTTTTCTGAAGATGTTGTTATATGCTGACTACATGTGATGTGGAACCAGATACTGATAGCCTCTATTCTCTCTACAATGCTCATAATGAATCTTTGTAAAGGAAAAGTTAACCAAATGGGAGGTACTAACTAACTAAATTTTTAATACTAACTAACTAAAATTTTAATTACTATTTAATCCTTTTTGAAACTAAAGGCTTTACGGACAACTTATCAAAAATTTAAAACATAGTGTATATTCTGCTGTAAAAAAAGACATACAATAAAGAAACAGATAGGATGGCTTGACATTTCTACAAGATTAATTAATTAGAAACTAAGCAAAACTGTGATGTTTGCTTTATGCTATGTGTGTATATATGTGCGTGTAGGGTACTATATATATACTTGTATATATGCACGAGTAAGCATTTTTTTCTCGATTTTCATTTGAGATGACTAATCGGTGGTAAGAAAAAAAGTTGTACCAACCTGATATTCGTAAATAAAGAAATGACATAGTACATCATAATTTTCCCCAGAAAAGCTATGAGCTGCCACATTAGAAGTGGAATAAGTACTCACCCCACCAAGTTGTGTACTGTAGTCTTCCCATCATAATAATAGATGAACCACCCACGTAGCTGCTCGTGTTATATATAGAACCATTGATTTCAACATCAATCTAATAACAACTGTTTTCACCCCTTTGCTTAGTACTTGGTAAGTGAAAATATGGATGGAAAGAAACTGGAGTACAAAGGTGAGGAGGCACTAAAGGAGATTGAGAATATTACTAAGAAAGCTGATGATGCACAACAAAACTTGTTGAAACAGATCCTGGAGCAGAATGGAGAAACTGAGTACTTGAGTAAGTACTTGAAGGGATCGAAAAACGTTGCAGAGTTTAAGCGTACTGTCCCTGTCACTACTTACAAGGATGTATACCCTTATATCCAAAGGATTGCTAACGGAGAAGACTCTTCTCTTATCACCGGTCGTCCCATAACCGAGATGTTATGCAGGTCTGTATGTCTAACTCAAATCCAAAAGCACACAGACACCACTTGGGATTTTAAATTGGGAGCTAATTACTTGTATTTATGCATTTTCAGTTCTGGGACTTCTGCAGGAGAGCCAAAGCTGATGCCTTCTATAGCAGAAGACTTAGACCGGCGAACCTTTTTCTACAATCTCATCACGCCTATCATTAACCAGTTAGTTACACCTTCGAAATCAATTATTGCATCCGCATGCTATTACATAATTACCAAGTTTATGTGATTGACATGAGGTCTTGTCGTCTTGACGTGTATACTTGCACCTAATGCATATACGAGGTGTTTTTATAGTTGAAGGATAGTTTAAAACCCTACTTGATCCTTTATCTCTTAGTATCATTATCTTGGAAAATATGTTTTCTTTCTTAATGTGTTCACCGGCCAACTTGAAATGTCAACGTGTGGTTCGTGTTTCTAAGTATGAGGAAACGAAAGGGACCCAATGCCATGCATGCATTAATATGGAAGTAGAGGCAAACTCTTTCCTTTATTGTTTGGAGAAACATTTCCATACTTCTCTTACCTTAGTGTCACTAATTTCCATATTTTACTAAACTACTTCTTCAAATGTGGAAGTCACCAAACCTAAACTTCATAGTAAATGAAAGGAATAGCAATTAAATTTGTCATCTTTGTTGGCAAGAGTGAGCGATTTGCTATTATAAGATCAAGCTTTTAGATCCTTTATATTGAACATATATATGTTGGTGCTGGTCCGCCTAAATGAGAAGTTGACTGTATTATATTCGAGTATAATTCGTGATTTCAGGTGTGTTCCTGGTCTCGATGAAGGCAAGGCCATGTTCCTGAACTTTGTGAAAGCAGAGATGTCTACACCTTGTGGGCTACCAGCAAGAACTGTGTTAACCAGTTACTACAAGAGCAAACACTTCAAGTGTCGAACTAGAGATTCATTTCATGACTTCACTAGCCCTGACCAAGCCATCTTGTGCAAAGACAGCAACCAGAGCATGTATTGCCAGTTGCTGGCTGGCTTAATCTACCGTCACCAAGTTCTAAGGTTAGGAGCGGTGTTCGCATCGGCTCTACTCCGAGCCATCTCATTCCTGCAACGCAACTGGGTTCACCTCTGCAATGACATTCGCAGAGGCGAACTGGATCCTTTGGTCACAGATCCCGAATGTCGTTTATGTATGTCTAGGATATTATCATCACCAAACCCTGCTCTTGCGGACGAAATTGAGGAGATATGTAACAACTCTTCATGGAAGGGTATTTTATGCCACCTTTGGCCTAGGGCTAAGTACATTGAGGCCGTGGTGACTGGTTCTATGGCGCAATATATACCATCTCTTCAGTACTATAGTGAAGGCAAGCTGCCGCTAGTTTGCTGCATGTATGCTTCCTCCGAGTGTTACTTTGGTGTCAACTTGAACCCTCTGTGTGATCCTGCAGATGTGTCGTTTACCATCTTGCCCAATATGTGTTATTTTGAGTTTATACCTCTGGGAGAGAATGGAAGTTGGTTAATGTGTGTCGACGAAGAAGAAGAGGTGGCTAATGATAAGCTTGTTGATTTGGTGCATGTCAGACTCGGCTGTTACTATGAGTTGGTTGTCACTACCTTTGCTGGTAAATAAGCTTTACCTTTTCATCTGATAACATCCCCTTGTTCATTTTAGCAGCTGTTGATTAGTTAACAAATTGTTTTAAGTAAAACTTAGTGTTGTACTCTTACTAATTGCTAAATATATAGATACTGACTTTCTGTGATCCATATGGGATTAAGATTCTTTTTCTGAGTCTTGCCCTTGTCCATAAAAAATTGCCAAAGATGCTGAATCTTTTGGTTTATGTTGCTCCAGGGCTATATCGCTATCGCATAGGTGATGTCCTTCAAGTGACAGGATTTCACAATCAAGCCCCGAATTTCCGATTCATTTGCAGGAGAAATGTGGTCCTCAGCATTGACAATGACAAAACGAACGAGGAAGATCTACACAAGAGCATCACAACTGCGAAGAAGTTGCTGGAACCCTACAATGCTCTACTAGTGGAATACACTAGTCATGCCGACACATCATCTCTGCCTGGCCACTACGTATTGTATTGGGAAATCGTTCAGCATGAATCAGACACAAAGGCTCCGACCCCACTAGACACTAAGGTCCTCCAAGAATGTTGCATTGCTGTGGAAGAAGAGCTTGACTATGTTTACAGGCGGTGCCGTGCCTTTGACAAATGCATCGGACCACTGGAGATACGTGTAGTGGAGGCTGGTACGTTTGAGGCACTCATGGATTTGCTCATCAGCCAAGGAGGATCAATCAATCAGTATAAAACTCCAAGGTGCATCAAATCTAATACTGCGCTTAAGTTGCTTAATACCTGCGTCAAGGCCTCATTCTTTAGCCCTAGAGATCCTACTTGGATCCCTTGAAAGCGTCTTAAATCTCTGGACCTGTTTCTATATATTTCCACGGTTGATCTTAATTTGTAGGTCCTTATACAATTATTAGTGACTACTGGAGATTAAATTGTAACCACAATCCACAAAGGATAATGGTGTACCCTTTTCCATGCTTGTGCAATCCATAACTCTCTTCTTGCTTCTTTGCCAAGAAAAAAAAGAGTAAATGAAACAAATTGAAAAAGAGGGTCAGAAAGAATTTATGAACCTGATTGGTTGATCAATTTGGGTCGGATTGATAATTATTTAGGAAGAGAAAATCTATTGACAGGGATTTTAAGCTGTTCTAACTACCGAAAGGAAAACAAAGGTTTGTCTGTGTGCGCCAGTGTAGGCTAAGATAGTGTCTGAGATGGCGAGTAGAGACAGAATAATTCTCATTAATCATATTTTTAAGGCCTTTATTATATGCCATGATAAGACAACTTAATAATCTAAAAATTTTGTTGCACGTTTTCGTCCCTTAATTGGTCATTCCGCTCTATTGGTATGTGATTTTCTAGACACTCATGTCAATTTTCAGACAGGAAAGCGAGCGAAGAGAAAAGTACTAAAGCAATTGCATATTGAAGATAATCTCACATAACATCCTCCACCTGTTGTCGAACCGGACATATTTAACCAACTTCTCCGCATATTGTAAAATAGCATATATCTCAGTTCCTTACTCTCCAACTCTCCTAGCCATTGGAACATAAGAAAATATGCGGAGATCAGTGAGTAGTAAAGATGTTGTCCACAACTTGCTACTTGAAACTTTTGCTCAAGTTATGCAGCACAGCCAGGACTTGCCCTGCGAATACACGTAGCAAACGAACAACATTCTCGGCCATTACAAGAGATATGCGGTAGGAACGTGTTATCTGGACGATAAAGTAAATTGGTGACTGAATAATGCGATGATTGCCACTTCTTTTGGGACAGTCAAATCTACTGATGCTGCTTTTTAGATTGATGTTTGTGCAATGCTTAATATCTTCTCAAGTCTCTTTCCAATTGCCCCACCTATTTGAAAATTTATATGGGTGCAGAGCAGTCTTCAAACCTAATCATAGTCTTAAAAATGGGATTCGTTTTGGCACCATATGTTCAAGCGTGCCCTGAGATGCGCATGCATTCTTTTGGCACACATCGACTAACCAGAGGATCCGAGATCAGAGTTCTTCTATTGTTTTATGAACGCAAGAGATTCGTAGAGTGAACAAACGAATCACTTTATTACGCAGAAAATATTCAGGATTGTATTGTCCTAAATGCTCAAGTTGCCCATTTCTGTAGCACCTTATATATCTCACATCTTCAGCTTAAAAACTAGTACAATATTCCGTATGTCGCAGTAGGTTTTAGATACATGTTTATGACAAGAACTGATCACATATTCAGTATAAAAAAAGGGTAAACTAGTTATTTGCCAAAGTGTGTCGGGGTAAAAAACTGTGATGAATCAACACTTGCTTGAGTTTGTACTTGAAAGTTGAAACTAATCAATTAAGACATATGACCTTATATATATCCAAACTGATGGAGGAGAATCGATGAAATGGGAGAATAGTGGATAAAAATCTCCAAGGACATGGGGCCTCTTCTGTCATGCAGTGGATTGGATTAAAAAAATCTTCGATCACTTATGTCTCTTATAATTTCCAACTCCTTTATCCACTCCCCATCACATAGAGTGCTTTGTAGCGCAATAAGAAGAAAAAGGACAGTTTTAACTGCTCAATCGAGTCATAAGTTTGTATTTATATATCTCCTAGGAAACATGAAGTAAATAATGAGATTATGATTCCTCATTTGTCAAAACTAAGACGTGTCGTTGTAAAAGCATTTCTTCCTTAAGGACCCTCATGCCCTAAGAGTTTCAGTGATTCAATTCCTTACCAACATAACCTTTAACCGCATTCCTTTATGAAGTTTGGTCATATAATTCTTTATAATAATGAAGCTGTTGGACGCAATTTTTTGTATATATATATTAGTCAAATCTTTTGAATATATGCACAAAGTAATTCACTATATATATTCCAAGTAACTCGTTTGGATAAACTTCCAATTTGAAGCAATATAATGAGATTAATTCAAATATTTTTTTTATATTTTTTGTCCAATGCTAACCTAACCTTCTAATATTTGGTGATATTTGAAGAGTTTTCATAGTAATTCAAAATCAAAATGGAGATTAGAGAATTCTCTTATATCACTTAAACCATCCACACCATGTCATATATTAAATTACATACTGCTAAGTATCCTCATTTGTTGCTTTATAGAGATGCTTTTGCATCTACAATCAATTGCCATTAATTTTCAAACCCACGAAATTAATGCCTCCAACGACTGAAATACATAGAGAATGAGGTCATCAAAAGTAGTGTCCCATGAGAAAATTGGAACTCATTTTCAATGAGAAAGCCTACAAAGTCGCTGTGTGAATGATGAAAGCAAAAAAGGGAAAGTGGTGTTTGCAGTCACTTTGGTATTTAGAATTTTAGATAAGGTTGATGATCAAGTTGGGCATCGAGACAGGACAGCATCGACTAATAGCCACTGTCGATAAAGCCTAAATTTAAGAGTTTGACTTGTTCACGTTCTATATGCAACCAGGACTAGGCTATGTGTGGCCAGATTCGCAATATATATTATTTGAGTATTCTATATTGGTTAAACATGAAAATATTAAAGAATTTACAAGTAGTAAGGATTAATTATCTAAATAATTAGTTTTAGTCATTTTAGTAATAGTTGACTCAAGTTTAATTCTTGTTAATAGACTCTAAACTCTACCTATATTAAAAATTCTAATATGATATTAGAGCAAGTTTGATCCGGATCATTAATTTCTCTGTTGACCGTCTGGGTGTTCAGTTCCAGAGGCCTGGTCTGGTTTTTGCTGCGCTTATTTCAAGTGACAACTGAAAATCCAGTCTCAGTTACACTTGAGGGAGAGTATTAAAATATTCCATACTGACCAAATATAAAAATTTAAAAAGTTTATAGGTAATAATGACCAACTATCCAAATGATTAGTTTTATTCATTTTGACAATAGTTGACTCAAGCTCAATTCTTGTTAATGGGCTATGCATTCTGTCCATATTAAAAAATCTAATATATATAATTCGTATCTGTCAAACATTTCTTTATTGAATTTAGCAATTAATTTGTAAGTTTATAACAAATAAATTCAAAAAGTTCATAATAAAGAGTAATGCAGTGCATAGATGTTCACATAGTTAAATAACGAAGTGGAACTTGGAAAATGTTCAACAAATTCTTTTTAACCTTACATTAAGAGGTGATGCGGTTAGATTTTCAGTCCATTTTTTAATATATTTTATATGAATTAATAGTTAATTTAATAAAGTATTATGTTACTATTTTCGAATTTTATTTTATTAATCTTTATGTTTATATTAATTCAATGTTTAAGAACTTAATCAGAATAAGAGAGAGATTAGAAGAAAGATTTACGAGATGTAGTGGTAATTTAGTAAACTACAAAAGGGTTACATGAGAAAAGGTAAAGAAAAAAAGATAAAAATTTGTTATGAATATGTAGGAGTATCGGAGTGATTTGGGTGAAATTTATTATTTAAAATAGTTTGAAATTTTAATTTTAAAGCTAGAAAACTTAAATATTGATATATAATTGATTAGAATATCTATTTAAAGTTAGAAAAAGTCACGGGACAAATCCCTATAGCTACTCTCTTAAATAAGAAGTTATTTTCCTATAGCATTTAATTTAACATTATATTGACAAAATTTTTTAAAATTAAACTCTAAATTGATGCACTTTCCTTTGCTATAATTTAGACTCAAAGGGGTTTTAATATATAGATAATTAAAGAAAAGAAAACATAATTCTTCTTTAAAAAAATCTACAAAGTTCATATAATTATAATTATAATTCAAAAGCAATTTTATATCGTCAACTATATTCTTTAATTTTTTCCATATTCTTACTTGTGAGACTTTAATTTTATATATCACTTTTATTCATATCATCATATATGCTAGTTGTTAGATCCTTTAGTCCTAATGGCTAAATCGTGTGAGCATTAAAGAGCCTTAGCTAATATTTGACACTCGAAACGACAGAACAAGGCAAAGAATTGTGAGTAGACAAGAAAAATAGGCATTGTTAATAAGTTGGCATGCATCTACACATTGGCAGAAATCTTCGATGAGATGCAAGATTCAGATATGAGACCTAAAGATATCTTAAGATGGACCTTAGGTTGAAAGTTAGTTAGATCAATGCATAAGGGAGACATGTGAGAGCTCTAAAAACTTAATGTGGGCTCAAATAGACAGACCATAACTAATAGACTTGACATGGGGAAGTATTAGATTGGACATTGTGCTATTGTTTGGCGGATAAGATTATAGTAGATATACATTAGGCCTAAAAGATAAAGACCATCTGATGGGATCATCTGAAGATAGTAAAGTTTCTTTATGGATATGGATGTATCATACCTAGTTAAATGTAATATCTTATCTTGTTAGTTGTGATGTAGCTAAATCCTATTAGATAGAGACCTATTTGGATTAAGGTGTCATCTAATTGGTTAGTGTGATGTAATCGGACAAAGATAGAGGTGATCTAGTTAGTTCATTGCAATTAGGAAGATTATGAATTATAAAGCTAGAGGTGCCTATAAATAGCTTATTTGAGCATTGCTCCTAGGAGAAGAGAGATAGAGGGGAAGGGAACACATTGATAGATAGCATTCCTTTATATACTTTTGTGGAAGTAATAAAGGTTGATTGTTACCGTAACTCTTATATATTTATTATTGCCTATAATTATTTAATACTTTCATAGTGTCCTTACTTGAGTGTAAGAGTTAAACACTTTGAGGGTTGTTCGGTGTTCAAGAATAAGTCTTTGTTGGTCAACGATTACATAGGAAGATTAAGTCTTGCTTAAACGGGCCTAACTAAAATTGTCGTACAAAGGAGTAGACGCAATTTTAGTATAAGTTTGGCGTCTGGGAAAACCTTTGTAACAACTAGTATTAGAGCCATATTTCAATATGACAGGAAACAACAATTTGACAGAGCGTTTTAATAGAGTGGAGGCACTCATAGCCTAATTTCTTAAGGGGGGAAGAAGTCACTTCTTACTCATCTCAGTTCGAGATTTTAAAGGCATAGATTCAACATTTGCAATATCAAATAGCGGCCTTGATAAAGGCACAAGAGGATTCTAGATTGGAAATCATGATCCTAAGGTGTGTCATTGTAAGGCAAGATGTTGGGCATGCCCAAAGCACTTTGGTGAGAGTGCGAGAGCCCCAAGTTTTTGAAGACAAGTGGAGTGCTAAGGAGCTGCAAAATTTCTTGTAGGACATGGAGCAATACTTTGTAGCGGCAAAGTTGTCTGATTTGGAGAAGGTGTTAATCACAACTATGTATATAGTGAAGGATGCTAAGTTAAGGTAGAGAATCTTCAATGACATCAGTGTGAGTAGATCTCTTATTGACACTTGGAGGAAGATAAAGAAGGAGCTAACAGACTAGTTCCTCCCTAATAACACTTTACGGCTCATGAAGGAAGTTTTGAAAAGGTTAAAGCAAGATGGCTCAGTGCGAGAGTATGTGAGGAAATTCAAATCTTTGATGTTGGATGTGCAGAACATGTCTGAGAAAGACAACTTATTCGACTTCACAAGCGACTTGCAAGGTTAGGCAAAAATAGATCTTTAGAGGTAGAACGTGAAAGACCTCCCAAATGTGATAGTGATTGCGGATGCTTTGGTGGATCTTCAAATGCCACCACCAATTCGAACTAGCGATGAGAGAAAGAATAATGGTGGGACACGGAATGGCTCATAGAAAGGTAAAGAGAAGGTGTGCGAATCTTCTCAATACAAGTCCAAGAAATAAACAAAATGAAATATTGTTTGTTTCATTTGTAAAGAGTCACATTTTGCTCGTGAATGCCCATAATGGAAGGTGGGTAAGGAGCAAGTAAATTCTATGGTTGCGAAGGATCAAGGAGAAGGAGAGGATGACAAGATAGAAGAAGTCTACCTCAATAATTATGTTTTTATAGGCTCAGTGAGCCTTGTAAAAGACCATTTGAACAAAAGCAAGGGTAAAATTGATAGAGAGGGAATATGGTATGTTGAGGATGTGCCAATAACTAAGGATTCTTCAAGAGAACTACGTTCAAAGGAGCGCTCAAGAATTATTTCGATGAGGGCGTCGAGTTTTTAATTGCAGAATCGTGCCAATATTGAAGAGCTTTGATCAATGTTTGACACTCAGGACGATGGAACAAGGCAAATACTTACAAGCAAGTAAGAAATATGGGCATTATCAATGAGTTGACATGTATTGGTGCACATTGGCAAAAATTGTCAACAAGATGCAAAATCAAAAGATAACTTTAGATAGACCTTAAGTTGAAGGTAGTTAGATCACATGCGTGAGGGTGGCATATGAAAGCTCTAAAAACTTAATTTGGGATTAAATAGATGGACCATGACTAATGTACTTGAGATAGGTAAGCATGGGATTGGACCAGTGTGCTCTGAAAGGCTTTGGACTTGGATAACTCATCATCAATGGATAGAGATCAAGGGAAGATCTTAGATGATGTGGCGAATAAGATCATAGTAGTTATACATCAGCTCTAAAAGATAAAGTGCATATAGGAGGATCATCTGAAGATAGTAGAGTTCTTTATGTATATAGACGTATTATTCCTAGTTAAATATAATCTCTTATCTTGTAAGTTATGATGTAGCTAAATCTTTTTAGATAGAGACCTATTTGGATTAAGGTGCCATTCAATTGGTTAGTGTGATATAATCTGATAAGGATAGAAGTGATCTAGTTAGTTTAGTTTAATTATAATTCTGAATTGCAAAGTCAAAGGTGTCTATAAATAGTTTATTTAAGCCTTGCTCCTGGGAGAAGAGAGATAGAAGGGAAGGGAACACATTAAGAGAGAGTATTCCTTTGTATATTTTTAAGGAAGTTCTAAAAGTTAATTTTTACTATAGCTCTTATATGTTTATTTTTGCCTATGATTATTTAATACTTTTGTTGTATTGATACTTGATTGTGAGAATTAAATATTTTATAGATCGTGAGGCATTTGAGAACAAGGTTTTATTAGTCAATGATCACATGGGAAGGCTGAATCTTGCTTAAATAGACATAAGTGAGATTTCAGTGCAAAGGAGTAGACATGACTTCAGTATAAGTTAGGTGTTTGGAGAAACCTTTGTAACATTAGCCAACTTGAAGACATTTTTCTTCAAATTAAGATAATGGAGTAAGAATAAAGCAATTTGTAAAGCTTGTTCCTTGTGGTTTGTATAGTTATCTCCACTTTATTTAGCTTTAACTATTTGATATCTTTGGATAATATTTCATATTGCTTTATCGTATTTGAGCTTAATGTAGTAAAAATGATTGTTTGTTCTTTTGTATGAATGAGAGTTTAACTTCTTTGATTTAAAGTTTAGATGTAATCTTTTGACATTCTTTTAATTGAATGATATTGTTTATAAGTTGATTTATTATTTTTTGTACTTAATGCTTGTGAAAGCTCTATAACATTTTGCATGATTTGAGATATTATATAATAGACCATATGTAACATATGAGACAATCTAAAAAATAACAAATATAAAGTAGGTGTATCATAAAAATAAATGAATCATAAACTGAATTTATAAGTTTTCATAGAGTATAAAACAACAACAACAAAAATAACATCCCCGAGCAAGTCCCGTTGATACGTTGGGTCTGAAGAGGTTCAAAAGTACACAACATTATCCCTAACTAGTAGAGAAGTTGTTTCCAATAGACCCACATGGAAAAAAAAAATATATAACTTTAATGAATTTAATTTAATACTTATAATTGTGAAAATAAGTATCACATAAAGTTAAATATATTTATTTTATTTTGTAATGGAATAATGAATTAAGAAGTGATAATTTCTAATTCTTTATTTTAGTGTCTAATCTTTAAAAGTTTTAATTATTTTTAAAATTTTTAAAAATTATTATCTTCTTTAACATTTTATTAATGTGATTGGTAAAACAATGTAAAGACTGATATTTGGAGGAGCTACGTAATTCTTTGTTTTTGTCATAATAATTTTTAAACCTTATATAATAAATATATTACAAGTTATAAATTCGAAACATAATCACTTGTTTGATGCTAAAAAATTATATATGAAAATTTTGAAACTTTATAATTTATTATCCTTATATATTAGAGTGATTTATATCATCAACATAACAAATTAAATTTAAGAAACTAGTAACCATAGAAATTCAATTAATTATGTCTAAAGTTGTAATTTGTTAATATTAATAAGATTTAATTTTAAGACTCATAAATGTTCTTTTGAATAAATCTAATTCATTATTTGGTTCATCTTTTTTATTTTGAATATATTAATAATATAATTTGCATAAATCAGCCTTTAAATTAATTTGATAGCTTAAGTAGTAAGTAATCAATAAATATTAACTATTATCATTCTCTTATTGTATATATCATAATTTATAAATTAATTGTCTAATAAGAGAGAAAAATTAGAGTGGATTCATACTTACTTCTTTAAAAGAAGAATTATATGGGCAATTAAACCAAAGCCTTTACACTCCTTTATGTCTCAACTATTAAAATTAAGAAGAAACTTGGCAGCGTATATCAAATGCATAATTGGAAGTGGGGAAAGAGTATCACTTTTTTATGATAAATGGAGCAACATTGGTCCTTTAATATAATACCCAATGTTAAACCATTTATAGGATATCTCAAAGCATTTAAGGGTGAATAGGTAGACAAATAATGACCATTAGAGCAATGTCCCCTTAGTCTTGATTACAACGTTACTTAGCTATATTCCTTGTGTAGGACGGGAAGACATCTAAATCTCGCTAGGGAACTCTATAAAGGAGTTTATTAACAAATCTTGTATAAAATAATTTAAAGGCATTCTTTATCTTATACATGTTTAGATGTATATAATAAAGTCTATAAAATAATTATACACCGCAAATAAAATTATAATGAAATTGTAATTATGAGATTTATATTGCATTTACGTGTTCTCCCTAAATTGTTTCTAGTCATTGTAAAGTTTGAGAAACTTTATAAATAAATATGAGATATTTAATAAATAAGGATCAATATGAGATATTAGATCTTATTTGGGCATAATTGGTATTTAATTAGAATTATTTGTAATTCTAATTAGAGTTTAATTGAAATTGGAATTTAATTTCAATTAGATTACTAAAATGTCCAAAACTTATTATAAATAGGCTTAAGCTTTAATAGAGCTAGAACTTCTTGCTTAACCCTCTTTGTAAGAGTTACAGAGTTCTCTCAACCTATTCTATGGATATTATTAGAGGTTGGATACTTATGCGACTATCATGATTAAGATGGATCGATTTTGGAAACAATTCAATGGATGTGACAAGAATATGATTAAGCTTCGGATTAACGTACGAATTAAGATTCATGCTTTATTATGATTTAATTATCAATCATTTTATAGAATTAAAGTGATCTTGGTTTTTAGGAAATCAAAATATGGAAAATTTTCATAATTATTCCGTTAAGGTTGAGATCGAATTTCATCCTAATTTTCCAAAAGTGGTATGAAAGCTAACTTTAATTATATGATTTGTGCATTGTTGTTTGATTGTTATCGATTTTAAAGTTTGAAGTAGAAAATAACAAACCCCCCAAATAGTTCATATCAATTTTTGCAAAAGTTACATATATGAAAAACCCAAAAGAAAAATCGAACTAGATTAAATTGGGAAATATGAAAAGTTCAGACTTATTCCTTTGTGAAAAATGAAAATCTTGAAAAACTTGAACACCGGAATTGTTTTGGAATTCTGGAGTAAGGTTTGAGAGTTGACGCTATGCATGTGATGTTTGTGGATTATTGTTGGATCATATCCTATGAGTGAGCTCATCACCTAGTTTCTACGAATAAGCTAGTCCAAAATGGTGAGGAAGGTCATTATCGTAGAGTACTTAGTGGTGGGGCGTATGGAATTGATCTTAATTGCCTTCATCTATTTAACTATTTGCAAATACTCTCCTATCTTTTTGGAAAACCTGTATCTAAACTTGGCGGTATGTAATTAGGATCAACTTTGTTAACATCTACAGAACTTAGTCTAAATGAAGTAGTTACTCCTTCTAGATACCATGATGATGAAATGTACCGCCCCTTTGATCGATCTTTGAAACCACCGACTTTGGAGTCCAAAACATCAACATTTCTGAAAACAAAAGATTTGTCTCCTGAGTCTGACCCTATTTGAGCTCCAGTTGAAGCAAGTGGTCTAGAGCTGAAAGGATCATTTAGTCCTTATAAGAGAAAAGAAGTTGAGGTATACTCCAACACTACGTCCTTGGAGAACATCGTTGGTTGTTATCTGCCTAATTTAAGTTTAGTTAGCTTATTAAGCAAAATCAAGATCAAATAAATTTGAATGGGCTCCTAGCCCATTAGAGAGATTAGATAATCTTTCTGAATAGTAGTGAGGGTTATTATTTTGAATAAAATAATAGGAGTAATCAAATACATGATTAAAGTCTTAATCTTATTTGGTAGTCATAACATATAATTAATTACTTGCTTTTCTTACATTAAATTTTTGTTCTGAGTGGAATTTACGTTGTTTAGTATAGTTGATACTAAGTTAGTGAATTAAATTTCTTAGACATAGGATATGTTTGAGAAGAGTTCTAAAAGTATGATAGAAAATTGTATGCCCATTATGTTATTTTATTACAATCCCTGTTGAGGATTTGGTTTTAGAGATATGTCAAGATCATATAGATAAAAAATATAATGACATTTTGAGTTGACTAATGTTTCATAAACTTTAATGTTAACATGTAAGATTATGTCAACATCTTGACAGTAAGATGCAAGAGGTTGTGTAAAGTAGAGCGGAAAGTAATAGTACTTTATAGGAATTGTTCCACTTAATTTGGCCTACTAAAAGTATAAACATGGACATCAATTAAAGGCATTTGCTATAGTATGATAATAGTTTTCATAAAAAGAAAATTGATTACATGACTTTTCTTGCCTATACAAGATATGATAAAGATCATATGTATTTCTAATTAATTCTTGTGAATATTTAATACTGAATTTAGAATACACGATAAGAAATAGAATGTTGAGTAAAAGTAGTTGATCCAAGTTTATATAAATAGTTTGTAGGAATTACGATTCATTATCATAGCCACAACTCATAATGGAAGGATGGAACAGATGAGACTTTTATGGTAGCCACAATATGCCTTCGCGAATGATGACATCACTATATAGGAGAGTGAGGTGTTCTCGTATGTTTTTGGAAGCTCAACCGATATTCAAGCAGTGTAGTGACATTGGTGGGAGTTATCAGTACAATCATGAATGTCGACCACCTACTTATATATAGGAGCAACCGAGCATTACAATCGACCTCAAAGTGCACTATACGAGAATAAATACAATTCAGAGTAGAGCAATTCTTACACTTATAGATGGAATAATTACACTCCAACTGGATATTTATGACACCAACCACCTCTAGTTAATGAGCGAACTCTTAAAGAAAAATTATTGGAAAACCTTACTGAAATGAAAGCTGACTGATGCACATTTGAGAGTAAAGAAAAGACAAAGGTAGGTTTCATGAATGGAGGGATATTTCAAAAAGAGCTTCCAGAAGAAAAAGAAAGTATTACAGATCGACTAATGGAATGCCTTGCCTAGAGACTAGCTAGTTAACATGAATTCGATAAGAGACTTCCTTCACTTATATATGATGAGTATAATTTAAGCTTCCAACCGTCTCAGAGTGAAGGAGAGACAACAGTCGATTTCATGAATGAAGATACATTTTAAGAAGGTGAGGAGGTAACTGTTGTTTTGAAAAATATGATGACCAAGTTTATTTAAGATTCAAACATGAGGCATCAGGAAATGGAGGCTCGTATATAGAATATGATGAATTAAATCAATTATCTAGTGGATATATTATCTAACGAGATGCAAGGGAGTGTGCCTAGTTCTACTAAAACTAATATTATTAACCAGGATACAATCACCTTTAGTAGTGAAGAAGAGCCTCCCGAAGAAGAAGACAAAGAAACCTCCATCTGAGAAGAGAAAGTGAGTGGCAGAAGATAACTGAAGAAGATGAGTTAGAATCCTTTGTTCAAGAAGAAGAAGAAGAGTAATGGATAACTGGTGGAGGAACCAAGTAAGGAAACTACTGATGAGGTGTTGGTAGTGACCTTAAGTATGGAGGGTTCCCACATCCTCGAAGAAAAATTGTTCGAGCCAATCAACGAAGGGAGTTTTGTTATTCCCTCTTTTATAAATAGTTTGTCACTAAAAAGGGCATTATTTTTTGAAATTGGATTTATTAATTTGATAAATTATGTCCTTGCTATTATCTTACAATATGTGATTTGTTTACAGGCTATGAAACCACTTTGTGGAGAAAACGGTGGAAGCAAGTCGTTGATTATTGATCCAGG
>JANQAP020000097.1:3046863-3086317 GCA_026874005.2 Erythroxylum coriaceum
TGCGTCTGCGTCTGTGTTTATATTGTCTTTGCGTCTGCGTCTGTGTTTATATTGTCTTTGCGTCTGCGTCTATATTGTCTTTATGCCTGCGTCTATATTGTCTTTACGTCTGTGTCTATATTATCTTTGCATCTGCGTCTATATTGTCTTTCCGTCTGTGTCTATATTCTCTTTGCGTCTGTGTCGATATTGCCTTTGCGTCTGCGTCTATATTGTCTTTGCGTCTACATCTGTACTTTTTCTGCACACTTAACACACTTGTTAAAAACGTTCATTTGTTCCTAACGTTATTATTATTTGATTGTCATCAAAATTAATCATCGTAAAGTCCTCTTGACTTAACACTTTTGCTTTAGTATTGACCAAGATTTTAATGATTCTTTGATTTCTCTTTTCATCATAACTGATGTGAGTTGAGTTTTGTTCACTTCATCCTTCCAAATCTCCTGGCTATGATGGTTTCATTGCTTTATTTTTTCAAAGGACGTAGGATATTACATGGCAACTCTTCACAGAAGTTGCATTGGAATTCTTTGAATCTTCCAAGATGCTCTAGGGAATCAATCACACACATATTTGCTTGGTTCTAAAGAATCCTAGTCATTCTACAATGAGTGACTATAGACCCATTCACTGTTTTAACATTATATATAAGGTGATATCCAAACATCTTGTTGAGAGACTTAAAATGATCTTAACTGCTATTGTAAATTTTGCTCAAGAAGCTTTTATGCCTGATAGATACATGGGTGATAATATTCTACTTCTGCAAGATTTGCACAAAGATTACAACTCTAGTAAGAGAGTTAAGAGTTGCATACTCAAGATTGATTTTTTTAAGGCATTTGATTTTGTAAATTGGAGTTTCATTTGACTATGTCTCGAAGCTCTTCATCTTCCTCAGAAATTTTTTCACTATATTATATCTTCTACCACTTCCCCCTCTCTAAGTATTTTTGGTCAATGGCATCCCATCTTTTACTCTTAAACTAGTCAAAGGCATTAAATAAGGAGATCCTTTATCCCCTTGTATAGTTACATTAGTTATGGAAGGCCTTTCTAGGCTACTCTCTAAACTTATTCACTACAATAGTGGTTCTCAATATCGTTATAGAAGCAAGGAGCTAAATCTTACTCACTTGATATATGCAGATGATCATCTTGTCTTATTTGGTGCTGATATCCATTCCATTCATAAAAGTATGCATATATTAAAACTTTTTTCAGCTTAGTATGGGCTTAAACTCAACATTGATAAGAGCAGTATCTTTTTTTCTAAGGATATAAGGAACAAGATTGTAATCAACAAAATTACTGGCCTTCACTCTTCTTCTACACCTTTTCAATATTTGGGAGTACCTCTTACGTTCTTTAACCCTAAACTCCAGGATTGCTTTTCAATCATAGAAAAGCTGAAATCTAGAATTTTAGCCTAGTAAAATTGTTTTCTTTCTTATGTAGCTAGACTCACCCTCATTATCTCGGTGCTTAACAATATGCATATTCACTGTATTGCTCATGTTGCTTTGTCAAAACAAGCTATAAAAGAGATAGACAGAGTTATGAAATTCTTCCTCTGGTTTAGTACAGTGGGTAATTCCAAGAAGGTTAAAGTTAAATAGAATGAGGTAACTTCCCCTAAAAGGCAAGGAGACTTAGGAATCATTTCAATTTCTATCATGCAAAATGTCTTAATGTATAAACAACTATGGCGATTATATGTAGATCATAATGCTCTTTTGACAAAATGGATCCATGAATATTATTTAAAGAATGCAAATTTTTGGCAAGCTGATTTTCCTAAGGAATGATCTTGGATATAAAGCAAATGATGAAATTGAGGGATACCATCTTCTCTTGTATCAACCATAAAATTAATAATGGAGATAAAACTTGGATTTGGTTTGACAATTGGTTGGAAATCAACACTCTAATGCAATTTCTAGATTTCCTAAGCCCAAGTAATAGAATGCCACTAAACTTAAAAGTCTCTTCCTTGATAGTGAATGGTGAACGGAAGGGTCATTTTAGAGGTTTTCAATCTCTTATGGTCTACTTCCCCTCTCTTCAAAATACTGCACATGAGGATAACATCTCTTGGGGACTTAATACGAATGGAAGACTTTTAAAACCAATCATGCTATAAATTATTCTCTGTCAATCAGCCTGTGGTTCCTGAGTTTAAACTCCTTTGGAAACACTCCATTGGTCCTAAAGCTTCCTTCATTACATGGTTTGTCATTAAAAATAGACTTCAGACTTGAAGTCAATGGAATGGCAGTGTGGAAGACACTTGCATACTATGCTATAATGTAGTAGAGGATATAGACCTTTTTTTTTCATCTATAACTTTTCAAAAGCAATCTGGAGCAAACTCTTACTATTATTGCCTTTACAACACTATAGTTTCTATTAGGAATTAGTACTGAACTGGGTGATTACTCATACGAGAAAGATGCAACCTAATGCTATATTAATCAAAGTTGCTTTTATCATTTCCTTGGTTTAAACTCATTTGGAGTGAAAGAAATAATAGATTATTTGCTACTAAGACCTAAGATAAATATCTAGTAACGGGCAGGATCATCAATATAATCAGATGGCAACTTTAATATTTTTTTGAATATTTATATTTAGGTCATCTGTCTTAAGTACTTAAATTCCTTTGCTATTTTTGTAACTTCTTATAAGCTTAATGCCTTGAACTTCATATACTTGGTGTAATAGTTTCTACTATAGTAATACTTCATTCATTTTTCAGAAAAAATAAGAGTCTTTAAGATCATCTTATCATTATTCACTATGATGCAAAAGAGAATGTGGAAGAATGAGAAATATAAAATGATTATGGAGATAAAAGAATAAAAGAGACCATGTAAAAAAGAACATACTAAATGTTTCTATAAGACACCCTTGCCCCTATAAGGTTAGATTCCTACAAAAAAACTTTACAAGAGGAAAGTGAATAGACATGGTTGACCAACCTTTTAGCCTACATTTGAAAGGCTATATTCTTATTTTCCCTTTAGTTAAGCCTTTCATCTGAACCCCTCCAAATGGTCCTAAAATTTTATAAGTTTAAGTTGTTTGAGACAAATAAAAATTTTATTTTCCAATCATATAGGCCTTTTAGGATGTCTATCATTCAAAAACAACCTTGCATTATTAAGCTAAACCAACTAAATTAAGGTCCTGTAGGGTCAATATTATGAATAATCCTAAAAAAATATTGGGGAGGAAGAAAATTTTCCTTCTATGGCAAGTAACCATAAAGCTTGAAATGATAAACTAGACATAATGGTGAAATTGACCTGCGGGCAAGCTTGTTTAATTAACTATTTCTACTATTTTATAGTGTAGGGGAAATCTATGACTACATCTAAATACGTTGTAATAAATACTAACTCCTTCTGGCTTAGGATAATAATTAATCTCTTTTAGTACAAGGTAGTAAATATAAATAAATTATTTTCTCATTTTCTTGAATTCAAATTTTCGAAATTTTCAAACAAGGATTCGTATTTCTATACTGTCTTCAAATTCTTTCAAGGATGATTTAAAGAATGAGTTCCCTACAAACACTTTACTCTGATTAGTTGACTCATTTTGAACATAAGCCATATTTAGAGGTGAACAAGAATGCTTATTATCTTTAGCTAATATCATACTTATTTAAGATAGGAAGATTTTGATCTCTAATGTTCGATGATATAGACCTTGTGTCATTAGGGAAGTGACCTAAAAAAATCTTACTAATACTAGCACTACTACTAAAAGTAAACCTATCTTCACCAGCACTTATCTTCCAACTAAACAAGGATAAACAAGAAATTTAGACTTAGCTTAACAAGCAAATTTGATAAGTTTGAAAGAAGAAAGGTGATAATTATCCAATATTAAAATATAAAAAAAATTTAAGCTACACACTTTTAAAAAATAAAAGGATAATAAGAGTGAAATATGAAAAAGAAGAAATTTCATTACCTCACCTTTTATAGAGATACGCAATAGTCAAAATTTTATCACGATAAATATTTTATGTCGAGGCATATACTCTCTTCTAAGGACAATTGTTTTTCAATTAAAAATATTTTAAAATATTCTTGATATTTAACATTCCTCACAATATCATAACAATTTTAACTTGAATAAAAATTCAAATGAAAGGTTAAATCTTTGTGTATCATTAAGATTATAAGCTCCATATTTAGGCATGTTAGTTGGGGTGATCAACTAAGGTGGTTATAATTATAAGTTGATGAAACTTTTTATAATCAAACCACTTGGAATTGAAAGGTACATGATACAAATTAAATATTTAGTCTACATAATAAGGCCCCAAGTAATTGTACTCTAGATGAAAGTCATGATTAGGCTAATCTCTTATCTTGGACCTGCACTTAGGCATTTACCTTTACCTTAGAAAAATTTTAAAGAAGAAACACATTATCGCAGGGAAAGTCATTCCAATAAATATTCCTAAAAATTAATCGAGAGGTAGAAGTTTACTACGACACAAAGTCCAAAAAATTGGATAAATATTGTCGAGTCTTTGTATTAAAGAATTGGATATCTATCAGCTCTCTTTAATTTGAGACTTGAGAGATAAGAGTTATGATAGAACTTCAATTATTCCTTATAAAAAGGCAACTTTCCATTAAGGTAAGAATAAAATCTTTGGTATTTAAAATACTGGTCAAATATCATTCGATATCGTGAAAATTAACACAAACAGGGACTAAATTGTAAAGAAAAAGTTTTTTTAACAAACCCCCCCAACCAATGGCAATCGCACTCTCATCTCTCTCTTTACACTCTCACTCTCATCTTTTATATCCCTCTCACTCACCATCACAGCCGCTCTACTTGCTCATCGCCCTTACTGTCGTCATCGATGCCTCTTCACCGCCCCCCCACCTAATTGCCTACTCCCTCCACCTGCAATATGCTTCTCCAGTCTCCACCTGAGCCTCCTCCCTATGTAGCTTTGCTTACTGCTCACTGCCTCTCCCTCCTCTCCTCCACCAGTCCACACCTCCACAGTTCACCACCATCGCTACCGACTCGGATCTAAAATCAGATTTTTTTGATCTAGTTTTGTCACTCGTGACCCAACCCGACTCACTAAAGTTGATATTGTGAATTTTTTAGGTGTTCTTTCAATTGTTGCTTTCAGCTCCTAAATTGCATTTGTGATTGTGAATTTGGAATTGAATTGTGAATTGTGAATGTTTGGATTGGAATTGAATGAATGTAGGGCAAAAAATGGAGTGTTTTGATTTATCTAGTTTTGAATGGTTGGATTGCAATTGAATGACATTGATACAGAATTGTTAATTTGTTATTCTTAAAATTAGTATAGGTTAACTAAAAATCTCTAATTTTGGTCAAATTTTTGGGAAGTATTATTCCACTTAAATCCTTAGGCTATACTACTATACCTTACTAACTTGATAGCTTATTCAACCTTTTTATTGCATTAGAAAAATGACTTCAAAATTTAAGAATTTGTATTTAATGCTTATTTAAAAAATGACAACGTTTTGATGGCTTTATGTTGAATTGGTCGGGGTACTATGTAAAGGCTTTCCTTTAAATTCAATGTTAAGGAAGTGGTCTAAAAGTGTAATTCAATTTATTTCACAGAGTTACTTTAAAGTTTTCAAAAATTAGATGTTTGAATTAGTAATTTTACAAGCACTTCCAAATATTGAAAATTTTAATCCTAAACAAACCTTTATTCATCAAATAACTCATTTGAAATATGTTTTTGTTAAAATATTAGATACTTTAGAATTTATTTAATATTTATGTATTATTTAATTTAATTTATTATTATTTCAAATATATAAATTATAGATTATTATATGTATTCAAAATTTTCTTTAATTGCAATAGATAATTTTTGGTTTTATACAAAAGAAGTGGTCCACAAGGAGTGGATACAAATAAAATTTTCCAAGTTATGGTGATTATGATACAATCATACAACTAAGAAATAATCAAAGTACTTGACACCAACCCCTATGATGTGGCTCTTGCATGTATGTTAAATGAGTTATATTACATATGATGGACGTGCATACTGTGTAATTATGTATGGTCAATACTTGAATTGTTAGTTTTTGACTTATTAATGAATTGTGTTGTATAAAATTGAATGTGATGGATGAAATTGAATTGTGTATGATGTAATCATACAAAATGAGTTACATTACATATAATGGACAACAATTGTTCCCCATGACATGATGCAAAATATCCTGAGCTCATAAATGGAGCTTTATAAGCAATCTTCTTGGGATTTTGGGATGCCAATTTCTATTCAATAAAGAGTAAAACTTCCCCAAGTATTAGTTTTTTCCCTTTTTCTTACTTGTTAAAAATTAATTATCATCTTATTTTGTTTATAACACTACTTTTATTGTTTAACGACTTACAATTTCTTGGTGGGATCAATTCGGAACTAGTGTTCCAAAATTGTAAAGGTTTGCAATTCAAATATTAAGTCAATGTATGAGCGCAGCAAATTATGAAAGGAGCTGGAGGACATCTGAATTCATCATTACATAAAAAGGAATAGATTGGAAGAGATTAAATGACTTGGTCTTCGTTCGTTACAATTTAAAGCCTCCTATGCACCAAATGAGATGCACTCTAAGGTTTCAACCAAAGATTGATTAGAAAGCCCAATGTTTCACAAGGCTAGATGGTACTTTAATGGCTTATCTTTGATCCTCAAAAATCTCCAAAATAAATTATTTAATGGGTGATTGATTGCTTAACATATGAGCTAAATGGAAAACTTATTTCGGTCTTGTGAGAAAGATAAAGATAATCGGCAGCTAGGAGGAAGATAAGAGAAAAAATAGCTGAAAATCGTGGGAGACAAAGAGAAAACAGTAGAAGCTAGGAGAAGAAAAGTTCGCCAAAAATCTCTCAACTTTTGGACAGAATTAGGGTTAATAAAAACCTCTTGAATTGCCTATATTGTCCTTATGTAAATAAAGCTAAGAAATGTAGTGTATGGGTAACTTAGTCATGAGGCTTTAACCACATCTTTCTGTTCATTTCATGGACAGCTCATGTTATTACAAGGTTGGCCATGCAAATTTTCATTTAAATAACCAATTTGCCATTTATCTCATGTTTCAAAATAATTAAACATTTGACCCAATTGCCATATAACTATACCATATAAGTATATGCATTATTTTGTTGAGTAATAAATTTATATGACATGTCATACATATCAAATAAATTTATCTAGTATTAAATTTTCTATCTAATAACATTTATTCTAATATCATATAACGAGTAAAATAATTTTAAAACTTAAAATTAACTTTATCGTTATATTCATATTACCATATGATGTACTAGAATAATATCCCTTTTTCTAATCAAATCTTTTATAGTGTGACTCATTAGGATCTATGTCATGTTGACAATAGAATTAAAACTCCTTTTAATGCTATACATTATAAGCAGTATCTAGCAAAATACATTATAATTACTCAAATGACATAGATGATAAGTCTCATACACAAATCACGATCCTGAAGCAATAATTTCCCTTGTCAATTTTCTTGTCTCATAATATCCTGAATAAATGTAAGATTGGAATATGTCATTCCTACCAATTTATTCCTTCTTGATCTCCAAAGTAAATTGTAGATATGATTAACTCCTTAACCATATTGCATGCATACAATATTACTTTATCAAGGGCCTATAGACATTATCACTCATATCGTATATGAGGGACAACAGTATTCTTAATAAACATTTATCCCCTATACAAGTTATACATACTGTGGCATTATTTGTATAGCTACCTGTTACGGTTAGCGTTGGACAATACCAACAAATATGCATTTCTCATGTAAGAAAATGAAAATCTTATATCATAGAATCGACAACACGTATAAATCATTAATGATATAAACACAATCATAATAATGTTTCATTTAAGGTCTATCGAATATAATAATCTCCATTATGTATCTATGTGATTAAACCGATAATTCATTATCGAATAGTAGGTAGAACATCACGATCATTTAATCGACACACTAAACTTTTAATGGTCAATTAATATTCCATATTAATTACTAAAATTAGTGACATTTTAGAGTAATCATTGTTTTATATTACAGAGTTTTACAATCCGAGTCCTTAACTTGAATAATCCATAAATAATGAAATCTCACGAAACAAAATGATATAAACCATCCAATTCATGAACATAACTGTTAGAATATAACCATCCAATGATTAGCTTCTAGATCATAAAACTAATACTCTCTCACTTGAACTAGAGCCAATCCAAATGCATCTCTATGCATAAAAGCTCTAAACAAGTGTAGCCTCATAAACAAAATACATCTTTATGCATAAAGAAAAGTGTACTCAAAGCCAATTACCAATGTATCTAATAACCATTGATGCAGTGTGAACTACGTGTTTGGTTTGAGAAAGAGGTGTTTTCAGCGGGTCCGCTGTGTTCCTGACTGAATCAACTCTGCAAACCTTTACATCACCCCTCTCTATGATCTCTCATGTGAGGTGATATCATTGTAGAACATGCTTAGACCTTTGGTGTGACCTAGGTTCCTTCACCTGAGCAATAGCTCCATTTTCATCACAATAGAGCTCAATTGGTCCAGTGACTCTAGGAACTACATCAAGTTCGGAGATGAACTTCTTGATCCAACATCCCTCTTTGAACGCTTTGAAAGTAGCTATGTATTTGGCCTCAGTGGTGGAATCAGTTGTGTTCTCTTGTTTGGAGCTTTTCCAGCTTACAACTCCTCCATTAAGGATGAACACATACCCTAATTTCGATCTCAAATCGAATACAGGGTTGATGTAAAATTATAAAGTATACAGTATAATATACTAATGGATTATTTTTTAATTTTTAAAAAAAATTCAAGGACTATTTCATAAATTTTAAAAATTGCCCAAACGATACCTGATATTGACTGGTATCAGTACAGTACTATACCAGAACCTAATCTGGTACCAAAGCTAATACGGTATTCATAACATTGGTCCAATTGGAATCCTTGGAAATCAGGATTTTTAGTAACATCACACCACTAGCAACAAATTATCCTCTTCACTCTCTTATAGTTATAGACCACTTGAGATTTTAAGAATAATCTATGGATTCCAAATTGAGCAAAAGCCTGTTCAGTTTCTTGATTTCGTCTTAAGGGTGGAAATGTTGGAAAATTAGGACAAGATTCGATCATAACCACAATGGAATAATTACAAAACTTTTTTATATTTTGATTTTTTTAAAACCAAGATCACTTTAATTATATAAAATGATTAACATATAAATCATAATACAACATGAATCTTAATTCACCTTATTACAAAGCTTGATCATATATATTCTTGTCATATCTCTTCAACTGTTTCTAAATTTGATCCATCTCAACTACCATAGTCACACAAGTGTTTGACTCTAACAATATTCATAGAACAAGTTGACAGAACTTTGTAACTCTTGCAAAGAAGGTTAGGCAAGAAGTGTTAGCTCCATTAGAGCTTAAGATTATTTATAATAAGTTTTAGATAAAATTTAATTCTAATTACAAATAATTCTAATTAAATACCAAATATTCTCAAATTAGATCTAATATCTCATATTGATCCTTATTTATTAAATATCTCCTATTTAATTATAAAGTTTCTCAAACTTTACAATCAAGTCCAACTTGATTAAGATATCTTTACTCTCTTCAATTCGTTCTTTATATGTAACCCATTAGGTTCTCAAATATATTGGCAATGATTATAAATTATAATTAGAATTTATAGTTAGAATTAGATAAATTAAAACTCCTTTTAATTTATCTTCAATTCTCCAATTAAACAATTTATAATTATATATCAAGATTGGCAATTAGCAACACATCATGATCACCTAAATATTTAGGAATGTCAATGTAGTTTTGACCAACCTTTCTGTGCATGATATTTTTGTATATTTCAATCTTTTTATTATACAATATTCTGATTAGACATAGAGCATGAAATTAATATCTATTTTATTTTAAGTCAAATCATATTAGTTCTTTACCATTAGTTATTGATTCAATTAATGACATTTATAAACTATTTACATAATGTCATTCTTCCTTGACCAAGAATTTTTCGAATCAATACTGCTCAAGAACAACAAAACATTCTCTCTAATTATTTTAGGGTGATGAATCCTGTCTTGATCACTCAACTACCTCCATATAATTCATGCTATACCTAATTACTATTGACTGAACTACCCATAATTATAATAGGTCGTAAGTAGTACTAAAAATATAAAAATTCATATGAAAGATAAATTTAGAGATTTTAAGTCAAAAGATTACTTATACAATCATCACAATAAGAGTTCTCATAGACATATCAGTAATGTTCCAAATAAATTTTTCATATCGAGTCAGTTCAGTGAATTTGTTCTCTAGCAAGCACTCACATGTTTGTTTAAGTATCTCCATATTTTAGCCTATGAGATTAAATACTTCTTTTATAAGGAAAAACAAAAAATATGCTAGTCTTTTTATGTTCTATTAATGTCCAGTCTTAATAGAATAATGACCATAAATAATTTAGGGATAATACATAGATACAATATGAATATCATAATTACAATCTTATTATAATTTAATTTGTAATGGATAATCATCCCATGGACTTTACTATATATATCTAAACATGTACAAAATAAATAATGCGTTTAAATAATTGTCAATAAACTACAACCAAACCGATTAGCTATAAGTGAATAAACTAATATATCTGGCTGATACAGATAGAAAGGTGGAACCTTTTTGACAATTGGAGTCAGCTCACAAATATATCAATAACGTAATTGATAAATCAATTTATATCCAACATCAAGGTTCTCATATTGTTACTAAAGTCAAGAGCTTTATGTAAGGCTCCAAGAACCCAAGAACATGAGAGTTCTAATAGGGTCTTCCCTCTGTGGGTCTTCCCTCTGTGCAACTGTTCCAACTCCGTCTTTCGATTTTTATGGAAAAAAATAAATCCTTTCTCTTTCCAGCCACAGTTACTATGCTGTATTTTCATATGTCCGCTTCAGCTTCTCTCCAAGAGTTCTCTTCGATTCGCGGGTGAGAGAAGTGTCGCTGCAGACTATATATGATGCTTCATGCTGATGTTTTTGATAAGGGGATTCAGCTTTACCAAAGGTAGGATAATAGAACCAAGGGTGTAGAGAGCCTACATTAATGGTATCTTATTGTTGAATGATGTCGTATCATGTCCGCAGAGGATAGGGTAGAGTACATAAATGTTTGTTGATGACAAATCAGTTTTAACAATCGAATGTTGATTGATATTGTGACAACAACAATAATTCAAAAGTCTAGTTAATATTTGAGATCTGAAGAAATTTAATAGCATGCAATTTTACCATTAATAGATAGAGAAGTTATTTTTGATAAACTTACATAAAAAATATATATATTAAAATAATTATTAATAAAATAAATATAAATATAAAAGATAATAATAATAAAATAAAAATAAAAGTAAAAAATGTGCAAATAAAAATAAAAATAAGTAATAAAATAAATATTGTAATAAATATAAAACAAGGTAAAAAGTAAAAATCAAAGATAAAAAACATAA
This sequence comes from Erythroxylum coriaceum, assembly GCA_026874005.2. NCBI lineage: Eukaryota > Viridiplantae > Streptophyta > Magnoliopsida > Malpighiales > Erythroxylaceae > Erythroxylum > Erythroxylum coriaceum. Next base: position 3,058,537 of record JANQAP020000097.1, read on the forward strand.
ATAAATATAGAAACAAAAAAGAAGACTAGTAACTAAATAAATCAAACAAGTCATTACTAGAAAATATTTAGGTTAAATAACTAAGAGAAGTATTACATATTAAATGTTTAGGTTAATATAAGATATAAGACTCGAAGTAAAAATTTTTAAAAAACCTTTAAGAACGAGAATGATCTCTCTATGTGAGATTCTTTATTTATATCTTAGTATGTCAAAGTTTTCTATTGAGAGTCATATCCTTAACAAGTTCCAACATTATCATATTATTCGTTATCACTACCCCCAGTTGTTTTTAAGCCTTTCTTTTTCCTCTTACATACTACAAGTATAATATTCTCTTATCCTCTTAATGGAGGTCAAGGTGACTTATTTTAATATGTATGAATTACCTAAATCTTGTTTCTTTTAATGTTTCATTAATATTAGTCACTTTTAATTTTTCTCTTACTATTACATTCATGACAAGTAGCTTCAATTTTATTAATGTTTTATATTTACATCATTGGGATTGTAATATGTGCTTTATCTTTTCGTCTTTTCTTTCTCATTGGAGTTCTCTTTTTGGAAAATTAAATTTGTACTAGAGAAGGATGTTTTTACATGCGCAATTGGTGACCAATCCAAAAGGTTTCAAATAAGTCTGATACGAGGAAGGTTCCTTGGACCCAAAATTGAAGCTGTTGGGTTGTGCGTTGCTTCTGCTTAAATCCATTAGAGGGCCCATTCTTTGAGCCTTCATCAATATGTCTTTCCTAACTTTTTTCCAGATGCTCATGATCCTTCTACTAGGAGGTAGGCTTGTGTCGCAATTTGTTCGATTTGGATCCTCCAAACTTCAATTTCTTTTGCTTATGTTTCCAGGTAATTCTGCTAAGTCAAAACTTCTGATTTTTGTTGTGTTATTTTCTCTCTGTTTAGCTGTGTTGATATGACAGTACTCTCTAATTTTTTGTGGTGTTTGGATCGTATTCTGCATGTAGATTGTAAGTCATAATATGTTCTATGGTTACATTGATTGTTTTAATTGCCACTATGTTGTCATTATTTTCACACTTTCTCAACATTCTTCTGTTCGTTTCTTGCCAAATGTTTTGTATATAGTGCTGGATAGGGCTAGCTTACTAATTGTCCACTCTGCATGCTTCACTTTTTTGTTCTTTGATGTACCGCTGCAATAGCTGCCCCCAATTTTGATTGGGAGCTCTAAGGAAACATTTATTGTGTATTTCTGACCATACTTTTACATGTGAAGAACAAATATTCAGTAGTTTCTTCCTTCCTGTGGCATAGAACACAGGCCGTAGAAATTATTATGAATTTCTTGAGGTGTGTGAGGGAGTTTAGCCTGCCTTTTATCACCATCCATATTAATTAGTATGGAGGCCCTAGGACTTGCTTGCTTGAACCAGATCAGGTTATACCACGGGCCTTTGGTGGAGGAGCTGCTTAACAGCTTCCTGCATGACGTGTTGGCGATGATTTCACCATTGGTCCCTCTTCATTTAACATGAAACTTTCTGTTTACACTCAGCTGCACTAGTAAGGATTGAGCATGGCTTGGTACATCTAATGCGTTCTTGTGTTCGGTAAGTACATTATAGACAGTGGCATTTGCTGGAATGAAACTTTTCAAGTGTGGCATCTCCAAAACTTCATTTAGGAGATCCCAAATTTGACCAAGAGTGATAACAAAGCAGCGTTAATTTCCCATCCCCGATTTGATATATGAATTCCTTCCTGAATTTGTGTTTGTGTTTGAAGAGTTGGTTCCTTATTAGAGTTGCAAGTGACCTTGATTACCTTCTTATAAATACTATATTTTCATGGCACTTAATAACACTGTATTTTCATATTTGTAGAGAGGAAAGCTAATTAGGTCAATTATGATAAGAAGTAGTTGGTGGATCACTTAGTCTTTTTTATAATTTTACTTATTAAAATTATTATTATCATTAATATGAATATTTTAAATTAAATAAATTATTAAAAAAAGCATCTTTTAATATTTTTTTAAATTATGTGCATGATAAAAGCAAATATGAGAGTGCACTTCTGATAATTTAAAAGCTAAATACGCGATTAACGTAATAGAATGAATTTTTTCAATTGCAATAACCGTATCTCAACCGGGATAGCTTTATTCCTTGTTCTGCCACTGCTTTTGTTGGAGCTGTTTATGCTGTCCGTATCTTAGGAATCAGAATTTTTCTAAAAGAAAGATCTAATAATGCAAATGTGAGGAATACGTTGCTTAAATATAAGACTGCAACAGGAATTTCACCTTTTTCCTCGTGAAGAATAGAAATGGCCTTTAAAAAGTTAAGTGGCGATGAAAATATCATTTAGTTTAACAATAACACTTTAATTTTGCCAACGTTGAATTATCAAATATTATTTGTCAATCTTAAACGCTGAATGTACTCTTTCTCCGGAGTTGAAAAGTGATCATCGTATTCCTACCGTGACTCGACCCTTTTCTTCATCTATCACTGGCCCGGTAGAAGCGTGAGAATCTAACATGTCCAGTAATATTATTCATCGGCCACCTGTAAGTTCTCTAAGTTTGTTAGACTACAGGCTGAAATCCAGTCATACGCTGGCAAATTTGAGAAGCCCAACTTTTTGTCTCAACTAAGTTGCAATTTTCATTTTCCGTTTGACCAAGAAAATTTGGAATTACAATTATAATTCTAATTTAAAATTTTGACTTTCAACAACCTTATATTAACAAATAGTGAAAAATAGGGATTTCTATAATCTGAAAATCAGGTGGGGACTTGTATTTGTAAAGTTATTTAACCCAATATGACAAACAGTAGAAAATGAATGGAGAATTCCAATCTTAATTATAAATTTCAATTTTCAAGAACATTTATTTTATGCTAATCGACGGATACAGGTACTTAAATAATTATTTGTTTTTAGATGGTAAAAGGTTCCATTTAATTAGAATCAGTGTTATGTACATTTTTTTGATGTTCTAAATAATAGTTTTGAACATAAACTTAGTACAAGCGTTCTTTTTTTTTTTTTTCCAGTGTATGAATGCTAGCTTTACGTGGAACTCAACTTCCAAAAAAAAAAACTTTACTTGGAACTCAACTTCTAAAAATAATAATAATAGACTTGGAACTCTTCAAAGAGAGAACCATCAAAGTCCGCCAGATTCCACTTTCTGTTGTAATTGGAGTTTATTCCAATCGTTTAGATAAACATTGGTCCAAGGAACACAGACGCTAAGAATGTTGTGCTTCGGTCAGAGTATCAACATCAACACAAGTTCAATGGTAATATAGCATGAACTACTTGAAGTAGCATGAACCACTTGATAGAGTTAGAAAATCAATTCTAAATGAATTACGGATACAGTAAAGAAATTTATTTCACAATTTTATCCGGATCCCATGTATTGAATAACTTAAAAAATACAAATTATAAACAAAAGTTAATCATAATTATTGTAAAAACAATTTCTTGAACTGATTACCATAAGTTGCTGATGTATTTAGCATCTAACGATATCTATTAGATAAACAAAAAAAAACTCAAAACAATTTTAAGAGAAAAAGACATAAACGATACTATGATATTTTTTCCATTTTATAGAAAAAAGATACTATAAATTTTTAATTATAATTAAAATTTAACTCTAATTCTATCTTTAATTATAATTATAAGTTAATTTTAATAAAACCAAATAGCTCTTTTTTAAAATAAATAAATATATTACTAATCAAGCCAAAGCTTTACAAAGTATAATATCCCACAAACTCAACCAATAAAGGAACCACGAACAACAGTAGGAGAATACATGGAACAAGATAAACAACATAAATAGTTATAAATCATCTCCTCAGTCGAGACTTTACAAAAAGTTTAAGACTCATAGCAATAACCTAATGAAATGTACACCAGAAACATGTGAATAGCTTTTAGTAGGCTATAAGGAAAGCAAGTATAAGAGCAAAAGAAAAACATAATCAGATGATTCTCCCCTAGCCCTCCTTTTCCTTCTCTCTTCTTGAAGCCAAGGGTTACTATTGTCTTCATACTCTCTTTCTTTTTACTGCCCATTCACCCCTTTCGACTTTGACATTTTGCACATCAACTTTTCTGCCTATTCTATCTGCCTTTTCTCTTTTTAGTCTTTGCTCCCTGACGATGTAGAATTTAACTACCCAAGGTCGAGAGGATTTCCCACTTTGGCCTCCCAGACTTCACTTGCTCCATCTCAACACCACTCTCCAAAAGATGCATCTCCAGACCACTCTTCACACCTTTCCTCACTAGCCCCTATTTCCACCACTCCCTCCTAGCCATAGTCACCTCCACTAACCCCTGTTTATACTACTCCACCCCATTAACCCCTGTTTATACTACTCCACCCCATTCACCTACTGCTTTTGTTCCCTAGAAGAGTTAGAAACAGGTAGTCAGGAATCCATTTTCCTCGCACCTCTCATTTTAGCCTCCAAAGGAGATCAACAGTAAATATATTATCTATCCAGAACTAAATATTTTGGAAGCAGGAGCCCGTATCTGAGAAGCCACATTGGAGGGGTTCTTCTTTTGATCATCGTCCACCATTCCTTGTTATTCAACAATGGGCACAAAAGTTATGGGAGAATAGAGGACTGGTTAACGTCCTATTAATTGAAGAAGACCACATTTTGTTCACATTTTACCTCTACTTCAATAGCCCAAAAGATCCTCGAGGAAGGTCCATGGCACATTGGCAATTAACCCATCTTTCTTCAACTTTGGCAGCCTAGTTTGTGGCTGGATTATATTATATTTAAGAATATCTAGGTATGGATTCATTGCCACAATGTGCCCCTCGAATATTGGACCACATAAGGTTTGAGTGGTCTTGCAAGCTTTATAGAGAAACCCTTTTTTTTAATGAGAATACAACTATGAACAAAAGGGTTGAGTATGCACAACTTTGTGTTAGTGTGGAGCTTTCCAAGGAGTTACTAGCTGAAATAGCAATCATGAGATTCGGAGAAGGACACAGTCTTAGGGAGGATAGCATAACAGTTTGCTATTATGAATTAATGGGATTACTCAATGATCCTATTGTAAATTCTAGACATGTCTTTATTGAAGAGTTAGGCAAAATTGTTTCTGTTGATACGAATCCTATTATTATTGACCCTGCAATGGCTTGAATGAGTAGATTGGAGAACCAAACTCCCACTGCAACTGCTTATGTTGTAGAATCGAGTTCTATTCATATTGATTTCCCCGTAGCCATTCTTGAAGATATTACAGCAATGAATTGTGTTTCCTTAAGTGAGCAACTCCTTAGCACCTCGACTTCTACCCACTTACCTTGCCATTTGCCAATCACAGAAACTGCTTCAGAGCTTGAGGAGCAAAACCAAAATTTGCAACCAGTTGAAAGGTGTAGATCTTAATAGAGTAAGAATAAAGGCTCCAAAAACAATCATCTCTAATATGTCAATTATCGTTTAGAATGTCCAAGGTTTTTACAAAGCAAGTTGCTTTACGGGATCTTGTCAAGAGGGAAAGGCTTCTTTAATAGGATTACTCGAGATAAAAATAAAGTTAGAGAATTTTGTTAATTTTTCATTGGGCTCAGGTTGGCAAACGATTACCAGCCATACACATCATTTTGTTTATAGAATTTTTATTTGTTATAAGTCTGATGAGGTCTATGTAGATCTCCTTTATTCCACAAACCAATTGATGCATATAAAACTCTCCTTCCTAAGTGAGAATTTTGCCATTATTGCCTCTATTCTTTATGCTAGTAATTTTGGATTCTAATAAACTGCATTGTGGACTGATTTACAAAATTTTAGCAGGGATATTCAATTGCCTTGGTTGATATAGGGGGACTTTAACTCTATTTTGTATTGATCTGAAGCTACTGGAAATTGTAATATTAGAAATTATACTAAATAACTCAAAATATGTGTGGATTAGTTGGGGGTGATAGATTTGAGGTCGGTTGGTAACAAGTATACTTGGTCCAATAAACAAAGCTTAAATTGGTTCATCCAAAAGAAACTTGATCGAGCTCTAGTGAATGGCAGATGGCTTACACAATTTCCCAATAGTAATGCAAACTTCCTTGACCCTTTAATCTCAGACCATACCCCAATCTGAATAGAAAACATGTTTCATTCCACAACTGAAAAATTCCCATTTAGATTCAACAATTATTTGACCAATGTATCAGGTTTCTTTGATGCTTGCAGGAGAGGTTCATATTGCTTTTTTAATGGCACCAAGTAGTACATCTACGTCCAGAAACTGAAAGCTATTAAATAGGAATTGAAGTGGTTACAATCTTTAAGGTGCTCAACTAATTAAACATTGTCTAAAGCTCGGGATGAACTTACTGAAGTTCAACAAAAACTTGCTTTATCCTACAACTCCTAGTAACTAAAAAATAGGCATTATCTCTCTATATGCTCTCCATCCAAAACCATCACTTATTGTTTCAACGAAAAGCAAGAATGAATTAGCTTAAAGATGGAGAAAAGTGCACCAAATTTTTCTTTAATTTTATATTAGCTCGCAGGAACAGAAATCATATCAATTCAATTACTAAAATGAAGGCCTTCAACTCTAAAACCATTAGGAAATTTAGGAAGAGGACCTGATTTATTTTAAAATTTTGCTTGGTCCTTCCACATCTACTCATGTCCTCCAGGCCAACCTCTCGGACATCTTTTCTAAGAAAATAAATCAAGAAGACATAGACTTGTTAACTAAAGTAGCCGATGATCAGGAGATTGAGGAAGCTTTGTATAAACTGCATGGTATGAAAGCACTAAGTCCAAATGGTCTTAACGATTTCTTCTACCAAAATACATGGAATATTATGGGTTCCTTTGTTAAGCAAGCAGTGAAGGACTTTTTTCACTAAGGGCATGCCACTTCGAGAAGTTAATCAAACTTTCCTTTATCTGGTTCCAAAAACCTCTTCTCCCACTTCCTTTAGTGAATTTAGACCAATATCTTGTACGGATTTCCCATATAAACTGATTTCAAAGATCCTCACGTGTAGATTGAAACATGCTCTCTTCCCACTCATCAAGTGATAACCAAGGAGCTTTTATCAATAAATGGAAAATTGGTGATAATATACCAATTATTTAAAAATTACTTCATAGATATTCCCAAACAAATGCACATCCTAACTGCACCATCAAAGTTGATTTTCATAAGGTGTTTGAAAATATGCATTGGAGCTTCTTATGGCAGATGATGGAAGTTTTTAGTTTCCCATCTATATTCATTAATTAGATCAAGGAATGTTTCTCCAAAGTCTCCTACTCGGTCTTGATCAATGGTTATCCTTTAACCTATTTCCAGGCTGGGAAAGGATTGCGGAAGGGGGATTCTATCTCCCCCTACCTCTTCATAATGTGCATGGAGATGCTCAACATAATCATTCGGCATGAAGTGTTAAGGAACTCAACTTTCAAATATCATTCGAAATGTAAGAAGCTTGACTTAACTAACCTCTCTTTTCTGAACGATTTATTAATTTTCTACAGAGCCACCCCTGATTCAGTTTGTAGCTTTATGAAAGCTCTAACCAAGTTCAAGGAAAGCTCAGGGTTGGCATTGATCTCAACAAGAGCCACCTTATATTTTCTAAAGGCGCTACTCCAATGGTCTCAAGCATAATCTTGCTTACTGAAATGGAAGATTCTCTTCCACCTCTACTTTATCTGGGGTTCCTGGTTTCAACTGGGAGATTAACAATCCTTAAATGTTATCCTCTTGTTGAGAAAATTTAGAAGAGAATAGGACCTTGGGTGAATCACTTCCTCTCATTTGTGGGAAAAATTCAGCTTATCCAGTCGGTTATTAGCTCTATGCATGTTTGTTAGAGCTCACATATTTTTCTTGCCAAAAGGGTCATCAAGTCTGTTGAAAGATTACTTCAGGATTTCTTATGGAATCATAGGACGAGAACCAACGATGTGGTAAAGTTAAATGGTTGAACATTTTCTTTCCAAAGGTCGAAGGAGGATTAAACATTCCTTTCGTGAAACTCACTAATCATATCCTCATATTGAAACGATTAGGTGGATTCTTGAAGACAAGAAAACGTTATGGATAAGTTCGCTTCATTCCTATTTCCTTAAAGGAAGAAGTATCTAGGCTGTCTGTAAGACTAATAACAATTCCTATTTTCTGAATCAATTAATTCATTTGAGGAAACTGATTTATCTTGCATCATTAGCAACGGGAAGCTCATATCTTTATGGTTTGATAATTGGAAAGGTCAAGGAACTTTATTCCAATCTCAACATTTACTCAGAGGTTCTTCCTTTCCTCTCTATAATACAATGGATTCCTTCATCAATGACTGCTGCTGGAATTTTCTAGACAACCTTAAACATCTGCAACCTCAATATTTTCCCTCTCTCTCTAAGGATACATTCTTTTGGCATAGCAAGCCAACTCATAAATTGACAAACAAAGTCATTTGGGACTTATTAAGGGTGAGGAAATCAAAGGTTTTTTGGCATAGAATCATTTGGCATAAAATGATCTTACCAAAAACATCCTTTCTATTATGGCTCACTATACAAAACTGGTTAAATATCACTGATCGGATTAGGTATTTTAACATCAATCCTGTATACCCCTTCTAATTCTAGGAAGAATCTAGAGACCATTTATTTTTTGTATGAGGTGACTAATTGGGAAGGGAGAGCTGTTCTCATACGTTGCGATTGCCTTATCTAAAAGAACAATTTTTCTGCTGTTATTCATTGCTTAGCAACCCAGATAGCCACCAAGATCTTGTCCCACACAATAATGGTTAGCATGTGTGTCCAATCCATATGGAAAGAGAGAAATGCCAGGCAATTTGAATCCAAGTCCAAGCCTATAGACAACCTTATATTTGAAATTATAGATAACATGAACGAACTCGTGGCGCTACATAACATTCCCACTATCAACAACATTCTCTAGTCTTTTTCTCTCGGTTATATTTTGTTTGCTTAGCTAATTAGTATTTGATATTTTCATGTTTTTAAGGGGTATCCCCTTAAACCTGTTGTAAGCCCTTAACTATCTTTTTCCTATAAATGCATTTTGTTCTTTCTTTTTTCCAAAAAAAAATTATAAGATCTATAGGCCATAACCTCAGTTCCCTGATCTAAGCATCTATCACAACTTTATCTTAAGTTCCAATTGGCTTAATATGTGAGTTAGCATTTTCCTTGGCATTGCTTGCCAAGATTACTTCTCTTATCCATTAGATTTTTTTTTACTAGGAGGTTATATTTGTCTAAGCCTTTTCCTCTATACAATATTTTAGTCCTTTTACCCCATAATTTGTAAATGCAACAAATAAATGACATTTTAAATACATTATAGTCCTTACCTATTGCCTTGATTTGGTTACTAGCCGATTCAACAATTAAGTGACATTCTCTTGCAATGTAAGCAATAAGAAGAAAAAAAATATCATATTGATCTGTGAACTTTCTCAAACTTCACAATTAAATTCAACTTAATTTAAATTGATTTCTTTTTTAACTATTTTTTATGTATGACCCATTAAGTTCCTAATTTGTAGGAAATGATTACAAATTAGAATTACAATTAGAAAAATTAAAACTTTTTTAATTTATCTTTAAATATCCAATTAAAATTTATAATCATAGATAAAAATTCAAATATGACATCTAACAATAAGTCCTGGCAATCTAAGTATTAAGAATGTCAAAGTGGATATTCATGCATGGTTATAACGTATAATTTAATACTTTCTTCATTTATTATTCCAATTAGACATAAAGTATGGAATTAATGTCTATTGTATTTAAATATGATCATGTTTCTTCTCACTAAATAGTAATTATTTATAATTGATATTTCAAAACAACATTTTTGAATCTCAATTCACTCTGGTCAGAAATTTCTTTAAATCACAAATAATCAAGCACAATAAAACATTTGTCCTAATTGCTTTAGAGTGACGAATTCTTTATTAACTTACTCAATTATCTCGTATAGTTTATATCTTTAAGTACTACTGACTAAGATATCTCAGTAATCTGAAGTCTAAGGATTAATTATACAACTATCATAATCAGGAGATCCATAGACACATAAGTAATATGCCACTCAAGATGCACATAATAGAATTAGTTCAATGAACTTATTCACTAATAAACACCCATTTGTTTATTTAATTATATCTATACTTTAGTTTATGAGATTAACTACTTGTTTCATAAGGAAAAATCACAATGCGTGTTAGTTTTTTTGCTATAGTAATTTCTAGTTTTAATAGACCAATAACTAGGAAAATTTTAGGGATAGTATGTAAATGCAATATAAATCTTATAATCATAATCTCATCATAATTTTTTTACAAATTTTATTTATCTTATGGACTTTATCTTATATATTAGTTAATTAAATAAATACATATAAGATAAAGAATGTATTTAATTAAATATGTTATAAATTTTATAACCAACTAATTGATTATGAGGTATAAACTAGAAATCTCCCACTTGCATTAAGCTAATCGCTTAAATATTTTATACTGTATCGTCATATGACAATCATGCTACTATTGGGATAGTGCTTTAGTAAGAGAATTTTACAAGATTCTATTAGTGAATACTTACTTAAATATTATAACTTTCATCTTAATTATCATCACAACTAAGACAGACTATCAAAATACATTCTTGAATCTTTAATGAGACCTTAGCTTCTTTTACATGCCTAATGACTCAATTGTTCCATAGTTTTTTACTGTTTCAGCAATGCAAGGAGCTAAACCAAGTTCATTAAGAAACTTCTTAATCCATATATTCTTTTTAACTAAACGAAAAATGCATTATGAGTTGATTAGTAATTGATGCTGCATTAGAACATTTCCAACTTAAAATAATATTGTTTTAAGTGAAATATATCTTAACTGGAGCTTAAATTTTCAAATTGAATTTAATATCCATATAAACTTAAATTCAAATGTCAACTTATATATAAAATCATGGATATCTTAATATTTCATAAGTATTAGATATCATTAATAATTCATAAGTATCATATACTAAACATTTTTAGTACATGATTCATATACTTGAACTGGAATGGTTAAACAACTTTCGTATCTATCTCTATAGATCTAATTTTCATAATTAAATGTTATCTTTTTATGTATAAGAAAAGATGTTCTTGGACTATGAAATCTTCAACAATTGAACATACGAATTGTTGTTCCCTATTAATAATGTCTTTACATACTCCCATTGATAAGGACAACTATACTCCTACTAATCTTCTTATAGACATGATCAATCCATAATCATCTCTAAAACAAACTCTTTGAATTCATAAGAAAGTGAATCTTTCAACATCTTGTAACCTTTAGATTATGCATTAAATATATCTACGAAGCCACTAGTTCCATTTGAATGTACTACTATGAAATTTGAATATTTTTAAACATCATCTTACTCCCACTACTTATCTCGAGAATCATTCTCTTGTAAACATGCATTAAAACAAACATTTTATTCAATGAGGTTGTAAAATTGTATCCAACCCATTTGTATATCTCATAACTTTCTGGTATCTAATCTAATTATAAAGTTGTTGGATAATATATGCTTCAACTAAGCATCACACGCTGAAATCATTAGCTTTGGACTCTTTTAAAGTTTTATTGTTTTGTATCTAATATGGAATCTTTCTAATTGATTTGATTAGAACTAATGAAGGCAAGTTGTTATACTAGTTATAACTATAGTAGAGATAAATAATGCACCAAATAATTTCTCATATTATATATCCCTCCTTATATAAATCCACACTATTATGAAATTTATTTGTAGAGTTATTCAATAGAGAATCTCATTCTTTATAGATAACCAAAAATTTAATTCTCACCATATTTTATCTCATTGAAAAGTTTCATCATATAATGCTTAATTTATACTTAAATTTAGATACTTTGAACTTTTAAAAACTTTGAATCTATTTAGTATATATGACTTTATCATATAAAGTTAGTAGTAAATATAATGATTCATCCTTTTATGAATTATCATTACATCTCATACATCATATGTATAAAATTTAATAATTCAATACCATAATTATCTTTTCAAAAAAAATTGGCATGGTCATCCTTCAAACTAATGTCTCTCAAGTTTCATACAATCTATGATTAATGATACATATATCCTCGTGTAAAACTTTATGATTCTCATTATATTAATTTAACCAATGTGACATAGAAAAGGATAGCCTCAATTATCTAACTTTATATTCTTACAACTTATATTTAGCATAAGAATTCATTGATCTAATACATACATATTATTTATATAAACTTAAATCAACTAATTTTACTCGAGAATATATTTATTATCATGCCTTAAATATTGCAGGAATGTTATAATTTAAATTCGGCATCAAATACTTAAAAGCATAACTTAGAAATATATATAATATATATAATACTTAAAAGCATAATATTTGCAGTAAAGATAATTGTAAATGGTCCTTAAAAAATCAAATTCCTATTTCATATGGAAATTCAATTTGATATGAAAATAATATTCAAAATCAATTGGAAACCATTTACAATTATCTTTACTCCATTAACAATAATACCTTAGAAAGCATTACTTATACAAATATCATAACGAGGAGATTCAAGGACACATAAGTAATGTTCCATTTGGGATCCTCATAATCGGCATAATTCTGTAACCTTATTTTTTAATATGCAATCAGATATTTGTTTAAGTATCTTTATATTTTAGCTTATGATATCGACTACTTCTGTTATAAGAAGAACACAAAAAAAAATATGTTACTTTTGTTTTCCTCTATTAATATCTAGTCTTAATAGAATAATGATGTGAAATAATTTAGGGATAATACATAAATACAATATGATTATCATAATTATGATTATATCATAATTTTTTTTGTAAAATATTTTTATTCTATAGTCTTTATCATATACATTAATTAATTGACCAGTTACACATAAGATAAAGAATGCCTTGAATTAATTATATCACAAAATCTATAACTAACGATTTGACTGCATAGTATAAACCAAAATGTTGTTTGTAAGTAGTGATCCGTTAAAAATCTTAGACCCTACTACTCTAGTGGGTTATATTCTCTCACTAGTCTATAAGTACACCTAATTAACCAAATGTTTAAGCCTATTCACAATGATTAAAAAATCGAACCAATTAAACTAGTTTAACAGTGAAAATCCTTTAACCAACCAACTTTTCAGTTCAGTTTTCAACTTTCCTATTTAATTTATTTTAATAATTCTTATTATTAAAAATTATTTAGTTTATTAAGTAATCAGCTAGTTTTGTAAACTAATAAGTTTTTATAAACTAAAATAAACCAATTAATTTTAATTTAATAGTATCTTTTTTAATTAAACTTTAAATTCTTTGATGAGTAAGGATAATCTTCTTCAATCATATTTCAAAATTTTCAATTTTATTCAATTTTTAATTGATTTTTTGATGATCTAATATTAGTTGAACCTTTTAAATATTAAAACTTTTGTCTTACCAATTTAATTTTCGATTCGATATTTAAAATATTGCCTATGTTAGAAAATCAGAAGTGGAGTCCACTTCGGAAAGAGACATAAGGATAAAGTGAGTTATATACAAAGATAGGACCCATAACCTATTGTCTTAAGGTTTTGGGTTGAGATATGGTGTCTTATTATATATGGGCTCACTTAAATCTAGTCCAATTTCTCCCCTAGCCCCCTCAAAACCCTTCATTGGTATTAGAGCTAGGTTGGTGAAGTTCGACGAATAAAGATTCATGGATTTGGGTTAGATAAATAGGTGATTAATGGAATGACTCAAATGGTTTTGCAGGAGCTATAGGTTGAGGGGAGCTAGTTTGATATGGATGGATCCACTTGTGAAGGGGTGATGCTGGAAATTCACAAGTGGAGTAATCCCACATTGGAAAGAAACATAAGGATGAAATGAGTTATATATAAAGATAGGACTTATAACCCATTGCATTAAGGTTTTGTTGAGATACGATGTCTTAGTTATATATGGGCTTATTTAAATCTTGTCCAATCCCCAAGCCCCCTTAAAACCCTTCATTGACCAAATGTAGCCAATTTAATATATATTCAACAGTAATATATGTTAGAATAACAAATAAACTACACGCGGAAGAAATCAAAATACCTCTTGCCACGAATCTTTTTGTTTAGAAAGTTTGAGTTTTGAAATTTTTTTAAGCTCTCAATTCCCAATTTGATGGAGTATATTTTTAAAATAGAAAAGAAGCTTAAAGACCCCAAAAGTCTAAGTGGAAAAACATACATGAATGTTCTCCCATTGGACATGTATACCCATTAACTACATAACATTGGACCATTTAATATCAAAATATGAAAAATTCTCACATTCTCCCACTTAGTCCATACATTTAACTTGGTATCAAATCCTAATCTGATCCAAATATAATATAAGAATCATAACAATAGGTCCTCTAGTAAGTTGAGTATTATCTTTCATGTACTATAGTATACTATATTTTGTATCAACTCGAATGTGATAACATTACTTAATGAATAAATCTTATGTTTATTCCAGGTCCAAAATAAACAATTTTCTCAAAATTCAATAATGTGCACCATAATATGAGAAAATATTATAAGAGTTTCATAAAAGCAGCATTGTCCATACAATGAAAACTATATAATGGAACCCAATCCCATTCTAACAATATAATCCTAGAATTTGATTGGTGGCATGCCTTTTGTTAAAGGATAAGCTATAATCAATTAAATGCTAACGTGTTTAATAACCACTTTCTTTTCCTTAACACGTTTCCTTATAGATAAATACTTAATGTCGATGTGTTTACTTCGACTATCACTCTTATTATTTTTAGTTAGAAAATAGTAGCTAAATTGTAACAATGTATTCTCAATGGACTAGAAATGGAATCCACGAGTCTAAGCCCATATATGAAACTTTTTAGCGATGCACCATATAATGTAGCCTCAAAACAAGAAATAAACTCAGCCTCTATGGTGGAAGTAGCAATCAAAGACTACTTGGTACTCCTTCAAGTTATGCCTCTATAGGCAAACATGAAGATATAAAATGATGTTGATTTTCATGAATGAACGTGCTCAGTAAACCTGAATCTAAGTACCCTACTACCTCCAAATTATTAGTTCATTTGTACATAAGCGTGTAATCTTTAGTCCCTTAAAGGTACATCTATACTTTCTTTGCAGTTCTCCAGTGGTCTAATCCTGGGTCACTCTGTTATTTGCCTAACATTCTAATAAAAAATGCAATGTCAGGTCTTGTACAAACCTGAGCATACATTAGGCTTCCAACTATAGAAGCATATGGAATGTTTTTCATTCATTCCCTTTCAAAATCATTTTTTAGGAATTGGTCCAAATTGAACCTATCGCCTTTCACAAAGGGAGCTACATTTAGCAAACAATATTTCATCTAAAATCTCTCTAAAACTTTATAAATAAAGGTTTCTCAAGACAAAGTCAAAATACCAAGAATCTATCTCGATGGATCTTAATGCCAATGACATTAAGACTTGTAACCCATATCTTTCATTTCAAAATTCTTAGAGAGAAATTATTTTACGTCATGTAACAAACCCCTATCATGTAACAAACTCTTATCATTGGTTACAAGTAAGATGTCATCCACATATAATACAAGAAAACAAAATTTAGTCCCAATAACCTTCTGGTATATACATTAATCCATGATATTTTCTTCAAAACCAAATGATGAGATAACATTATGGAATTTCAAATACCAGTAGTCGGATGCTTGTTTCAATCTATACATGGATCTTTTAATCTTATAAATCAAATGCTCATCACTATTAAAGGAGAACCCTTATGGTTGTTTCATATAAATCTCTTCCTCTAGGTCAACGTTTAAGCAAGTTATTTTCGTATCTATTTGATATAATTCCATGTCAAAATGTGCGACCAATGCTAAAATTATATGAAGTAAATCTTTTATAGATATAGGAGAAAATGTATCTCTGAAATCGATTCCTTCTTTTTAAGTGAATCCTTTAATAACGAATCTTGCCTTATACCTCTCAATATTGCCTAATGAGTCTTTCTTTGTTTTAAATACCCATTTTTTAGCCTATAGGTTTTGCTCCTTTAGGTAACTCAATAAGATCCCAAACATTGTTTTTCTTCATGGAATTCATTTCTTCCTTCGTGGCATTGTACCTTAAATTTGATTCTTTGCAACACATAGCTTACGAAAAGGTTTCAGGATCATTCTTAGCTTCTATATTGTAGTTAAATTTTAGTAGATATATAACATAATCACTAGTAATAGCTGATTTCCTTGTTTTAGTAGATCTCCTTAATGTTACACCAACATCCTCCTGTGGAGGCTATTTTTTAACTGGTTGCTGAATGTTTTCAAGGAATTCCTAAATAACTAGATATACTGAATTATCAACAATTTATGGAATTTCTTAATTATCATTTATATTGACCATGGGCTGTTGAATTTCAACAATTAGTTGTACAACATCAATTTAAACCTGAGGAGCATTGAGAATGATAATCACCTTATTGTTTGAGGTGGAAGGCTAAGTATCTATATGATCATTGTCAAAAACTATATCTTCAAATTGATCCCTCCTACTAATCAAGTCAATATAAAAAAATTTCACAATTTTTGACTCCACAATTTTAGTATGATGTGATGGATAATAAAAACTATATCCTTTAAACCTTTTGTCATATCCAATGAAATATCCACTTATGGTCCTTATAATAAGCCCCTACTCTGTAACAACTAGGTAGCCTGCCCGACAGTCCACAATGACCCTTTAGTCGATATCTGATCCAACTGGAAAGTTACTGTGGAGCTAAGTGTTTTGTCCTTTTTATCAAAAAACTTTAATTCAACATAAAAAGATATAAATAGTGGGGTTTTTTTCAGTGAACCATTTTATCAAAAATTTTGACAGCACAACAGCTGTATTTTAACATCCCTAAAATTTTCAAAATCCTTGTAAAAGTTCAAAAAACTTCTATCTAATCACATCAAAATCCTCACTACAAATTTTAGACTTTAAGTCCACTCACAAGCAATCTCAAAAATCACTTCAATAAATTTTAAAAAGCTAAAACATATTTATGCATTTCATTTAAAAACCTTTATAAACATCCATTCTTTACACAAATGTACATTCCCAAACATATTCAAAAATATGTAATAGTTCCAAAAATATTTACAATGTAAAAATGCCTACACAACAGTCCATGACGAAGTTGACTACTCGTGAGGTGAAGTCTCTACTACTGAAGCCCCCGTGCACTTAGGTGGTTTTGTTTTGAATACAGAAAGTAAAGTGTGAGCTAAATGAGCTCAGTGAATGTTAAGATTTCTATGTATATCATATTTAACAATTAAAACCTCCACAAAACAAATTCATTTCATTTCTTATAAAACAATACCAATATAAAATATTTACGCTTTCTGAAATCAAATCTCTCAAGTTACTTTTACTTTAACTAGTGGCGACATTATTATTGTCATGATCTTTCTTACACGATATAATCCACCACTAACTTCTTTTTCATATGGTACCCTTAGGAATAAGGTTACCGAGCTGATTTTGCATCGCTTACCTGTGACTGATTAACTACTAATTATGAAGTTGGTTCTACATTGCTTACCCAAACTAAGTTACCCACTATACATTGGTAGTTACAGAGCTGGTTCTGCATCACTTACTCGCAACTGGTTAACCACTAGTTATAGAGTTGGTTCTACATCGCTTAACCACACTAGGTTAACTGCTATACACTGGTAATTACAGAGTTAGTTCTACATTGCTTACCTGTAACTAGTTAACCACTAATTACGGAACGGGTTCTACATCACTTACCCATACTAGTTTAACCATTATACAATGACATAATAATATGTATAAAACCTAATGGTATGGGCTAAAAAAATCATCTTTCCTCTTTATCAACCAATAACATAATTTCAATGTAACTTCAAATCTTATCAAATTCAACTTTCAACTTCAATTTATATATTGCTAAAACATAAGCTTGTATTAGTAATATTCACTCGTAATGTATCATTCACACAAAACTCATAATTATAAAAAAATTAAAATCACATGTCATTAATTTTTCGTAAAGAATTTATTCATACAAAACAATTAAAATACACTCACTGTTTTGCGAACTCATCACTAAGCACACTCACGTGTTCGATGCCCCTCTTTTACCTACACAAACCTCATTTCGCTTAGGCATTTATGTCCAAATTAGAAAATTAGGCATTAAAACTATATAGTTGATTTAACCGAATTTGAGACTTGTATTTAATCATGTAACATGTATGCTAATCATATTTTAGTTTTAACTTCTTTAAGCTAATCTATTGTTTTTCGTTTCAAAATCTAACTTCAAAAATTACTTCAAGACTAACTTTTCCCCATTCCAACTTATCAATTTCTTCAAAACACTAGCTCAACCAATTCACATATGGTAAGTAAACTTTTATTTACGTCTAGGTGTTTGCAAAGTTTCATAAACATTTAAAAAGTTTCGGATATGATTCAGTAAAAATTGGAAACGAAAACAAACTTAAAATAATGCAATTTCTTACCCATCATCTCCCCTACCCAAAATTCATACCTTTAATTGTTTCGTAATTTTCATATAGTAAACGTTCAAATTAGGTTTTAAGGTCTTCTATATGTTTGTTCTCTTATGTCTCTAGTTTTCATAGCATCAAAACTCTAGCTATTTATACTTCTAAATCATGAAATATGCACCAAAAATCACAAACGACTCCAATTTAGGGGTAGCATCAGGTTACCATTTCCAATCTCAATTTCCAATGTCATTAAGCTAGAATTAGGTCCAGGCCTCTTCTATAGATTTTAGTGCTATATCTTAAGTTTCATCTTCAATTAGAATCAAATAATTTGGAGGTCTCTAGGCTGAGTTATGACCAAAACAATAAGACTAGTTCAAATGAACCTAATAAAGAATTCCACTACACATTCCTCTCTTGTCATAATCAACCAATTCCATGCAAAGAAATACCAAAGTAACACCAAGACACCATTGATCTTAAACACATCCATCTCACTAATAAAACCCATAAAAATTAGAAATTTAGGCTAGGAAAACTTATCATTTTTTCCTCTAATCTTTTGGCTATTTGATGAATACTTCAAGATTCCTCCAAATCACAATTAAATTCCATAAAAAACGACTATACTTTTCTTCTTCTCTCCTTGGCCGATGTTCACTGGCTTTTCTTTTACTTTTCTTTTTTGGTCTCTCACATTACCCTCTCATCACTCTCACAATTAACACTTGAAAATGAAGCAACATGTCTTACTTTTTGCTGTTTATACTCATTTAATGGATTCCACATGTCACCTTTTTATTGGTTCTCTTCTAATGACTCATCAATACACTAACTTCTTGTAAAAAGACCAAATTGCCCTTTAATGAATACAAAAAGATCAAATTGCCCTTTAATGCATATAATTCACCAACTAACATAATTAAATCTCAAAAATATTCCACAACTATCTTATCAACAAATTAACCATTAAATACTCTAATCAGGGTCAATACTTATTGATTGGATGCTTTAAAAATTTTCGAATGAATTTAAAATCATTAATACCTATTATTTTCCAAAAAGGGCATTTTAGTCCTACATTTTTGGAACTCCTGAAATCCATCTGATTAGACTTATTTTCGATCCATTTTTCAGGATTGGGTCCCCCAAAAATCACTATTTATCCAAAAATACTATTCACCTAACATAAAAATTTATATTTAATGAAAGGAAAGGTTCGGGGTTTTACACCTTAGGTCTAATTTCTTCTTTAATGGATTATAAATTCTTATTTTAGACAAAAATCCAAAAAACGCATATATATTGCAAACTCATTTTCTAACCTTTAAATAACTCAAATGATGTCTTTGGAATAGCCTTGGTTGGTACCCGATTTAATATATGCATTTCCTTCTTAAGAGCTTCAATCCATAAGGACTTAGGAAGTTTAGAGTTACTCAGCATGCTTCGTACCAAGTCTAATAATATTTGGTTTTCCTTTCTACCACACCATTTTGGTCTAAAGATCTAACGATAGTATATTGGGCTATTATCCCATTCTCTTGAAGATACCTCGCAAGTGGACCAAGTGCTTGTCCACCTTCAGTATATCTATCATATTATTCTCCACCTCTATTAGATCTCACGATAATTTGCTTACCGCAGTTTTTCTCTACTTGAACTTGGAATATTTTGAAAGCATCTAGTGATTCATTCTTATTATGGAGAAAGTGGAGATACATATATCGTGATTAATCATTTATAAATGAGATGAAAGTAATCATCTATAAATGAGATGAAGTATTTTTGACCATATGAGTCCATATCTGGACTACAAATATTCATATGTATGATCTCTAATATGTCTGAACTTCTCTTGGTGCCTTTCTTTGATTTGTTAGTCTGCTTTTCCTTTATACATTTCATATAAGTTTCAAAATTAGTAAAATCCAAAGTACTTAGTACTCCGTCATTCACCAATCATTTAATCCTTGCTATGGAGATATGCCCTAATCTTCGGTGCCACAACTTAGAGGAATTTTCATTCATAACATAATTTCTTGTTCCAGTATGAATATATGTTACATTGTAACAAGTATTATCTTATAAATTAAAATGCAAAAGACCATCAAATAATATATCGTTCCCAACAAATTCAGATTTATAATTTAACTTTAAAGATTCATCTAAAAAATGAAAGGAATATTCAAAAGATACAAGTTTTGAAACTGAAATTAATTTCCTAAAGAAATTGGGGATATAAAATGTCTTGTCTAATTTTAAAACAAAACTAGTAAATAAAATTAAATTTCACTCCCTAACAACTTCCACACGTGAATGTATCTTATTTTTGAGTAAGATATACTGCTCACATCCTATTGGTTTCCTTATGTTTTGCAAAATTTGCAACTCATTTGTAATATGGATTGTATAACCAGAATCAATCCGCCATGTGTCATGATGAACTTTAGCCATATTAGATTCAAACTAAACTAATGAGATTAGATTACCTTTGTTTTGAAGTCATTCTCTATGTTTGACATAAACCTTCTTCATGTGTCCTTTTTTCTTACAAAAGAAGCAATTAGATTCCTTCTTAATGCCAGCTTAGGTAGGTACTTAACCTTTTCCCCTTATGTTGGCTTGATTTTTCTTCTTTCCTTGAACAATCATATGTGCACTCTACGAAATCACTCCCTGTTCCATCGACAATCTCCCTTCCTCTTGAACACACATGGTCATTAATTCATTTATTGACCACTTATCCTTATGTGTATTATAAGAAATTTTAAAGGGTCCACATGGTGGTGGAATGGTGTTCAAAATGTAATACACGAGAAACGAATCAGATACCTCAACTTTGAGTTTCTTTAACTGAATTACTACGTCCCTCATCTTCATTACGTACTTACGCACACCTTGGACACCGATGAGCCTTGTAAATGAAAATTTCATAATTATGGTGTTTGCAAGAGCTTTGTCTGAAGTTTCGAATTGCTCATTAATAGCTTTTAGTAGAGCATGAACATTGTTATGTTGTTCTATAGAACCACGAATGCGAGTAGAAATTTTGTTTTCTATGAACATCACACTTAGGTGGTTAGATTGCTCCCAACGTTTATAAAGAGTAATTTTAATTGTAGTGCTGTCCTCAGTTACCTTAGGTGGTTCATTCTTCCAGATAACATAATCAATGTTCATCCACCCTAGATAATGAAGAATTCTCTCCCAAAACTTATAGTTTTCACTCCTCAATTCAGGAATTTCACAACTTGTATCCAAGAAACTAAGAGTTCGAATAAATGCATAAATTAAACATACAAACTACTTATCAATAAATTGAGGCGAACAAACTGTACATATACTAATGTAAACATATCTTAAAAGACATAAATCAAATGATATAAAAATTACTTATGGGCTAAATTTTTAATTTAAAAATATTTATGCTAAACTTTATGATAAAAAATCAAATTATATCATTTTCTAATACATGTGGGAAAATTAGAAAAAATAATTTGATATTTCATTCTAATCAATTATTCAAATATAATAAAAATTCTTGTGGGATAAAATTTATTGTACTAAAATAATTAATTACAATTAAATTTCTCAATTAAAACTATTATAATTTTATATCAAGCCTTAATAATTAAGCAATAAAATATTTTATCCAAAATTCTATTCACAATGTAAAAAATAGACATAACAAGGTTCAGTTATGCTCCCTACATTGGATTGGAATTTTGTTTTTAATTAACAATCAAAATCAACATCATTTGATTAAATGAGTTTTCTTTAACCTTCAGTAGGGTCATTACGATCCTGTTCGTGACTTGTTGAATACCAAACAAAACCTGATCAGAAAAACATCACAAAAACTTTTTTTTTAAGTGTAGAAACACTTCCAAAATACTTAATTATAGTTTTGTACCTTTAATTAAAAGAAAAACTTCCAAAAACAACCCTTAAATGAAAATTTACAAATATGAAATTTTTTTCCATAATTTGAAATTCTCCAAAAGCTAAAATAAGGCAATGCTAATCTTGCCTTCATACCAATGTAGCTAATTCAACATATATTCAACATTAATATACGTTAAAATCAAAATACCTACTGCCATCGATGTTTTTGTTTGAAAAGTTTGCGTTTTGGAAGTCTTTTAAGCTCTCAATTTCAAATTCGATGGTGCATATTTTCATAAGAGAAAAGAAGCTTAGGAACCCAAAAGTCTGAATGGAAAAACATATACCAATGTGCTTCTATCAAGCACATTGTTAATTACCATAAAAACAAGACATTCATACCATTAACTACGTAACATTGGTATTCAAATACTCAACCATAAGTATATATATCATCTACCTTTTCATGATGAACAACATCGTCGACCCGTTTTATTATTCCTATTGTGTGGGAATTGAAAAAAAAAACATCTCATTAACTTTAATTCTTACTTCAATGTTTTATTTAATTATAATATTTAAGTTTTTCATGCATTATAACCTTTTGATATGATTTATGGTAGGTAATATGAGATATTATTTAATATAAATAATAAAATAAAATAATTTGATTAGTAAACCAATTTCAGAAGAAAGTAGCCAATTATAAAAGGATAGCTTTTTTTCCCTATATTAAGAGGTTATAATAAATCTAAGTGCATGATTAAATTTAGTATATATTTGTGTATAATTATTGTAATATGAGTATTGGAAATTAACTTAAGTTATCATATAAAATTTTTAAGTAATGATTATATATTTTATTAATTCTTAATGATCCTAGTAATTTACCATAAATCTTATTAATAAACCAATTCCAATTCAATTTGATTTTCCATATTTTTTTTTCATAGAATCGAATCAATTCCACATTTTTTTCCTTAACAATGATACTTTCTTTAAAGTTAATTTGTTGGGGCATTTTAGATGCTTATAAAAAAAGAAAAGGCCATAATATATAAACTAATCATTGAAGTTTTTATAAAAATTTAAATAAGAACATTTTTCAGTTTAAAATTTTAAATTCTTATTTATTAATGTTAATATTGACTTACGTAATAACTTTTGTTAACATAAATATTAATAATAAATACTTCAAAATATTTTCTACTAATATTAATAATAAATACTTCAAAATATTTTCTACTGTTAAGATATGCGTTAAGCTATCTTATTAATTAATTTTGGACATTATTTGTAATTGGACAAAGTTGGACATCTTTGAAAATTTACTATGCTAAGTTATCTATCTGATGAGGGACTCTTATGTTAAAATTAAAATCCTAATAATGATAAGATTTAATTGGAATCAAACCATCATATTTTGACTAATATAAGATGTAGTTGTTTGGTGATTTTTGAAATCTTATTTGACAACCTATTTTGGGGATAATGACTATCTAAGATAGCTAGATTTTTGGAGATTCTATTGACTATTTTGCAACTGCATTCTTGCTATGTTTTACGTGATTTTTTGGGTTGTATTGTTGTCATTTTTGGGTTTAAAAAATGACAGGCATATTATGAATTGGTGTCTGGAATTTTTGAGATATCTTGGACTATCTTTTTGTAGTTGATTTCATGCGGATATCATCTACATCTGGCAGCTGCATTTTTCCTCTGGGTTGAGTTATTTTTTGGGTTGTCTTTGTTGTTGTTTTTGTGGCGAAAATCTGTAAAGTTTTCGTGTATTTTGTAGCTTCATTGTTAGTAATGTTTCGGTAAAAAAAATATTTTTTTGTTGGTGATTTTTTTGCTACTATATGTGGAATGTTCCAGTGACTATATCGAAAGTTTACAACAACTTTCTTGATTGACAACTTCCTAATCTTTCGTTAACGAAGCTATTTTGTTAGGAAGTTATTTTCTTATCTCAAGTGCTTTTTTTTAATCTATGTCCTTAAAGTTTAATTCACTTGAGTTGTTTGATTCTCATTTTCATTATTGAACATTGTTGAGAAAATCCTCTGTTGAGGTTAGCAAGAGGTAGTCGTGTTATTGGGTGTGATTTATTTTCACAGGATGTGAGGACGAAGGATAGTGTCAAGAGTTGAGTGAGTCGATTCAGTAAAGTCTTATATAAAACATTTATTGTACTTCGGTGAAAGTGATTAAACTAAATGAAGGCCCTGCAAACGTAAACAAAGTATGTGTTAATAAATTTCGGGTGTTGATTTGTTTATTTTGCTTTTAATTTTTCTGTTTTCGTTAGTGTCAGAAAATTTACAGTTGCTAACTTAGTTGCTTTACATCAAGCAATCACAGATACAGTTTAAAGCGATTGCGACTGAACTAGATTTTTTGCAAAATGACATATTTCGAGATTCTCATCTACAATAAGAATAAAGTCTTATTATTATTGTACATTAATTCTAACATTATTCATATTTTTTTTTATAATTTATTATACAAATAAATGTTAACATGAAAATCAATTTGTAAATATGGTAACCTTAAAAACTTATTTACATTTTTCTAAAATTTTCGATGATGGATTTTTAGAAAGAAAAAATCATGTTAATGTGTCACGGGCTGACCATATAACGAGATGCATCGGCTTTTGGACTACAAGATTCTCTTTAGATATTTTCCCATCTCTATCTATGAATAGTGAAGCATATGTCGTCCCCGTTCATTGCATTTGTGCAATATAACAAATCGACACATCTTATTTTGTCCGCCGTGGCTTGATCAGAATCCCATCTTGCAACTTTCAGAACCATTTAATGATAAGGTTATATATATATATATATATATATATATATAAAAGTTCGAATCTTGTTTGTAAAAATGAGAAACAGTAATCTTCTCAATTTTTACAAGTGATGTAAGGAGATCTATTTACATTGCAACTACTGATGAGAGGAAGCTGCATGCACGGAAATTCCTGAAAACGGATGGCCGGGAATTAGATGATTTCTTTTCAGTTACTGTCGAGACAAAAAGATAAGTGCTAAATTACAGACGGGGGAAGATCGATAAAGACAAAAGTAGATATTTAAATCTTATAAGTGATTTTCTCCTGCCAGAGGGCCCAAATATCATTCCATCTTTACATCTCAAAAGAAGATGTGTGTTAGATAATTAATTATTGCCTGCAATTATTGCAAGTAATCAACAGAAAGTTGTGCACCACCTCGTTCGATGACAATAAAAACGATATTACCTAACAATCTGCTGTTTGACTCGAGTATAAGAATCAAAATCCAGAGAGCTTTCTAGAATCTGGAAAAGGAAGACAAACGGGATAATGGAAACCAAAAAGAACCATCAAGAAAATAGGAAACCAAGCTAGAATTGGTTGTTTGTGCAGGATGGATAGCTCAGTGAAGCATATCATGTGTGATAGATAAGTATATCCTTTCATTTTCATGAAATGCAATAGGTATAATCCAATGTGATATTCTACAATGGGGATAAAAAGGAAAAAGTTTATGGGCAAAGTAGGGGATGGGAAGATCTTTCAACCTTCAGAAAGTGATGATTGGGATTCAAGGTTCTGACATGCATTATTGTTGAAGCATCCTCAGGTTCAAGTTATTAGAGAAAGTTGCAGCCTAGCCTATGCTTGTACGTCAAACCACGTTTAGTGGCTTAGTTTATCAACTTCATGTACATACAGAAGAAAGGAACGACTGTGAGGAATGGTCTAATAGTTTAAGTTCTTCACTTAAGGCTCTTTTTTTAGGAGGTTTTGAGTTTGAATCACATCAAAGGAGGAAAAATGAGAAATTTGTCTTATTAATAATCCTTTAGCCTCCTAAATACAGCTCTTTGATCGGATCAATTATGGACGCCTTGCTTCTAGCGGCAGTGTGGGAGTTAAAGTTACTAAGGAACCTGAGGGTTGCTGGGAACCTAATGCTGAGTAGGGGGCCAGCGATCAATCAACAGTTGACCAATCAAGTATGTGACGACTCCTTGTGCGCAAAAGTGTACAGGATACGTAAGAATCTGAGAGATCTTAGAGTTCCAGATTTACATCCTCTAAGATTCTTGGAGTTAAGTTTTAGAGGCTTAAGATTAATCCGACTAAACAAAAATAATTAATGTAATTAAAAAAAAAAAGAAGAAAGAACACTCAGAAAAAGTTATAGGGTATCATTGAAAGCTTGACTTTACTGGTAACAAGGCAGTAATTATCAGGGTTCAAACTGGACAAGTGCTTTAAAAAAAGTGTTATATGCTCGTGACCATTTCGGGACGCTTTTGAGGTGACTCTTTGGTTTGCGTAGTGCTAAATTTATTCTTAATAATTACTTATATATTTGTATTTGTTTTTTTTGGTAATTACTGAAATGTGAAAATAAATATTTGACAATTATAATTGCGATGGCTGAAAAGAGATAAAATAAATAAAAAGTCAATTAATTTAATAAACTATTAATTATTGTATAAATAATTAAAATATATTATTAGTTATATAAATTTAAAATTATAAATAATAAAATATTAAATTAAAGTAAAAAAAATATAAATAAAATAAATTTAGTAAATAAAATATTTTATAAAATATATTATTAGTCCTATAAATTTAAAATTATAAATAATAAAATATTAAATTAAAATTAAAATATAAATAAAATAAATTTAGTAAATAAAATATTTTATAAAAATATATATAATTAGTCAAAGAGAATACAAAGAGCAGTAGAGAATGAAGAAGATGATATGCTAGACTTACTTTCTATTAAACGAGGGTATAATAAAAAATAATAATTATCAAAAAATTATTAATGAAAAGATAAAATTTCTACCACAAAATTACTTTCTTACCATTATTCTCTTTATACTTATCAATTTTTGCAATACTTTTCTCTATTATACTGCAGATTTAAACGCAACCTCACTCGTTATCGATTAACAGTTCATTTGAGTCTGACATGCAGTTAACTCCGTAAACTACGTACTTACACGTCTTTGGCTTTTGAAAGTTGAAACTGATGTCAAATGATCCAAGCCGGCGCGTAGAGTACTCTTTGGGGTCTCAATTGCCAGCAAGGAGACTAAGAAAAGAGAGTAAAAAGAGCTATAAATCTACCACAAGCCAGCCATTTTCTTACTTTTTTATTTTTTATTGTTAAAAGTGGGAGCCTACTGTGTATTCCTCC